>JAVCKV010361402.1:0-13358 GCA_032274145.1 Herpochondria borealis
GCTTCGTTGACACATCCCTCATGAACGACGTCGAAGAACAAGTTCTCGCGTTGGTGGGTGACCAGGACGAAGGTAAGCTTGGATCCTCTGGTGGCGTCCATGGCTGCAAGCTTCTTTTGTGAGAGATACCTTTTCCTCGACAATCCAGTGAACCAAGTCCTCGACAACCCAGTGAAACAACAAGGCACAGAGCTTCATGAGGGAACAAGAAGGCATCGCTGCGAGTGTATGTCCCGTCCAGATAAAGTGTGTAATATGCAGGCATTCTCCTCTATGCAGGCATTATCCTCAATTCCATTCCTGATGGTCTACTGGAGGGGTACAGTTATTTAATAGCCAGATTTGGGACTCGCAAGAAGGGTTTTTGCAAATGGAGTCGATAAGTACTTTCCGATTAGTTTCCGGTTGCAGTCATTTGGATTCTAGTCTATTGTGAATTGTGTGCAGAAATGCGTTGCTTTCTTTCTCTTGAAGAACGATGCGTTGTGTTTGTGAGCATCTCATTGTGTCACAAGTTGTCCTTATGGCCGACACTCTGTTGCGTACTTCTCAACTGGATACGTACAGTGATTCACGGAACAGATTCCCTTGTCAAACATATCTGGTATATTATTATTTGCCACGACAACCAAACAGAGAATTGTCTCACGCCAGCTGGACAAGAACTCAAGCCAGTACCGGCAAACATCTCAACCTTTGCCAGCGTGAAACTAAGTTGCAGCAACTGTTGGGGTCACAGACATAATGTGTATCTATCGAATTTACTGATAGCTGCTCCCACGGGGTCAACTAGCAAGTGACTCAGTTGTGACCTCCGGCAAGATACGGCCTCGCCCGGGCCTCTAGAGTACGCGTGTCAGGAGGGTATCCGCTACCAACTAAAATAAATGGGGCGGCAACTAAACATACCCAGTAGCCTCCAGTGTAAGGAAACGCAAGGCGAGAAAGAACTGCACCGCGCCTGGCATGTACATCGGTGGTGCGAACGGTGGTACAGTCGTTGGGCTCAACTTGGCGTCAATTCGATGGAATCTTGTAGTAAGACTGATGTTCTTCTCATCGTGTCCGTAGTATGTTTGTTCAATGAGGGCGCGACGAGCTAACAGTAGTCGAAGAGAGGTGTTCCTCTTTTTCTTCTTGTTCTTTCTTTTGGACGTCCTTTGGAGTTGGAGAAATCTGTCGAAGACACTACTTAGCAATCCCGCATTTGAGATCGCCCTCTAGCTTGTTGTAGAGCTGTGCTAAGCCGTGACTTACCTCGCTTGTCGCGGCAGCCACCAGAAACCAATTTTCTTTCCGGTTGCTTCAACCATCAGAATAAAAAGAACGCCTAGGACACTATGATTGTCAAGCCAGATTTGCTGAGCCCTTCCACACGGCGTATGTCCAGCAGGTTAATTTGGGAACGCCGGCGGTCCAAAGGAGGAGCCGAAGAACAAAGAGGCATACTCGCGGTGAGATCGCCAGTATTACATCAACTATAAGACATATACTACCCGGTCGTATTATGGGCGCACTCTGCGATGGGATACTTCAACTCAGTCACTAGCAACATCGAGTTGCCGCCCTACAATGATGAGCTTGAGCAACCTTCCTCCCCTCAGGAGGAGCGACAAGTAGTCCTCTATGCTACTGCCTACTATCGGTGTGCTGGATGGCACCAGGTACTAGTAGGCTCCATGTTAGGACTGCAAATCTCAATGTTTGTAGTTTCCTGGAGGACGAGGAAATGGCACCAATAGAAATGACAGCCGACCCTTTGCTTTCGCTAGAGAAGCCCAGTGTTTCACCTACTGCTGCTTTCTACGAGTTTCTGGCAGCGGGACTCTCGGAGGAGCAGCGGCTGCACACAGTAATATGACCGCCCTGGCGGCGAAGCAGCCAGTGGCGACCACAGCTTTCGTGAGCAGCCCGGTGTTTCACATATACTGAGCTGCTTTCCACAAGTTTTCTGGGACTGGTGCTTGATACTCTCGTAGGAGCGAGCACCGGCTGCATGCAGTAATAAGGCCACCCTGGCGGCGAAGCAGCCAGTGGCGAGCACAGTTTTGGCTGTAAGTCCAACGTTTCACCTATTGCTGCATTCTGCGAGTTTTCTTGTAGTGATAGTACTTGGCTGATACTACTCTCGGAGCTGCATGCGTACAGCAAGAAGAGCGCCACCCTGGCGGCGGCGAAGCAGCCAGGGAGTGGTGGCGGCCACAGCTTTCGCTATAAGTCCAACGTTTCACCTACTGCTGCTTTCTACGAGTTTTCTAGTAGAGGTGTTCTCTGGTTGTTCTGCAAAAGCAGCTTCTTCTCGGGGCGGGGAGGCAGTGTTTAAAACAACGGGCCGCCACTATTACAAGGAGTAACAATTGTAACGAATCGCCCAGAAGTTGAAGTACTGGCTGGTGTCCTCCTGTTGCCGATGATAACTAGAGAGTCGCAAGAGGCAGGTAGTATCTCAATAGTTTGAAGAGCACCTGAGCACCAACCACAGTAGAGCAACAAGGCTTTTGCCCTTCCCTCAGCGGCATACACGCATATCGTTCGTTCGTACCGCTACATACATAGGTGCCCTGCCGGTGCTCAGACTGTCGTCGACACGGTTTCTGGATGAATATGTGACAATGCAAGCACCTCTGTATGGCCATTAGTTGACCGGCAGACTTTCACAAGCGCCGGGACAGCCATTGAAACATGGTTGAAGATGAGTCGCAGACGGATTCTTTGTTCTTTGGTCAGACAGAAAGACATAGTTTAGAAAGGAATATGGAACTTTAGAAAAATGATAATTCTAAACGTTTGGATTTTCTCAAAGAACGACACAATTCAGACGCAAAATTATTGAAGCGTTGTTTTCGTTTCATTGAAGGGTACATTGTTTCGTTTCAATTGAACAACACCCCTCCCTCTCTCTATTGTTGAAGAGCATTATCGGTGTCAAGAATTGCGAATTGAACGATAAACGTGCATTGAGAAATCGATCATCGAACACCGTCATCTTTTCGTGATTCACACTTGAGAAGCAAAACTTCAAGGTTCCGTCTGCTGTACTTCAACAGCTGAATTCCCTCCGCGCCTGCCGTAGAAATATACCACCAATACAATACGAAGAAAACGTCATCTGTCGCCCCCTCACTTCCTTTCACAGAGATTTGCTCAACCTGACAGCACAGCATTACTTATAGTCCTATTTCTCACCTGCCACCACCGTTGCGAAGAGGGAAACACTTGGAACTTTAAAGCTTGTTGACACTGCTACTACTTTGCTTCTGATCGTCAAAACTAGCTCTTCGGCTCTCTTTCCTTCAAGATGATGAACGCCGACGGCTATGAAGTCAGCCTCGTGAAAGATGATGCTGATGATCACAGCCAAGTGGAGCAACCAAGTCGCCCCCACTTGGCTGCAAGAACATCCATGGGGTACGATCAAGAAGACGACACGCAGGAAGTGACACGTGATGCCTCGCACGCTACTACTACAAAGACCCTCAAGCTAGCCCCTGCCCATCTCATGGGGGGCAAGAAGGCTCCTCTCGTTGATGATGGAGCTCAAGAAGCCGAACTCGTTGAGAAGCATGGCATCAAAAAGGACCTGAAACTTCAAGCAATACAACAGCAAGCTCTTGAAGGAGCTCTAGAAGAAGAAAAGAAGGATGACTCGTCTTCCGGGCATCTTCTCGTCGAACGAAGCTCCTCTTCCTCCGTCCCTGAAGACGTTGAGGTTCAACTCAAGGACGTCCCTCCAAGAACCAAGACTAAAACTGACGCGGATACCAGAAGTCATCCCCTACCAAAGACGGACCTGGAAGAGATCGCTGTAGTCACGAATTCAGAATCCTCTAGACTTCGCGAAGATGTCCCCTCAACTCCTTCACTTCTGGACGAGGAATCGCTTACACTTGACGAAGCTCCTCCCCCTCCTCCCTTATCTTCTGCTGCCAGCCCAAACTTGCAGCAATCGCTTCAACTTGTAGCGGCTGAAAGTGCTGGCACTTCCGCAACAAACTACAGTGATGGCGCTCCCACCATGGTGGGGGTTGGAATACCCCAGCCTCCACAGCGCACCTTGACCCGTCCTCCAAGCAGTCGCTCCATCTGTCGAGGAGAAGAAGCAGAAGAGTCCAAGGAAGAAATCGTTGGGCCTAGTCGCCACAAGACGACGGACGAACTTACTCAAGAAGCAGTCGATGCCAGTTTGGCAGAAAACCAAGCCATCAATGCGCAGAATGACAAGGACGGCAAGAAATTCCTGCCAGACGTTGACCCCACTGCCATTGTGCGACGCCAAAGCAGCCGTATGTCTTGCTTATCTATTGACAAGTGCAATATGAGCTACCAGACAAGTGCTGAATTCTCCGTGGACGGGTCCAGCCGACGACTCGACAGCTCCAGTCATCACAGCATGCGACATCGAGGACATTCTCCAACGCCCAACTCGCACAATTCGTCGAGCTCGGACCGGTCTCCAGCCTATGGAAGTCGTTCTCGACAAGGACTCTTTGAAGACGACGACGACGCAGAGCTAACAGCGTACGCTGGCACTGCCCTTCCTGGCGCATACTCCATGCCTGGTGTTGGCTTGGACGCTGACTCCTCGACGGCAGAACAAGCTTCCACAATTGTCAACGAGACCTTCTACGATGAATCGGAACAACTAACTCCTGCTCCTCCCACGGGTCCACTAATCCAAGAATCAGTGCTTGTGACGACAAGACATCAAGAAGAAGCCCTCTATGTCGAAGGTGAAAACGTAACAGAAGGGCTAACAGACGAGCAGCGAATCATTGCCAAGCGACGCTTCATCAAGACCCAAGTCTTCTACGGCGTTTGCATGATGCTCATTGCTATCATGATCTCTACTATTGTTGTGTTGACAAAACGAGATCCTGGTCCTCCTACCGAAGACATTGTCTGGGTTCCTGTGGGAGAGGAAGCAAGTGGTCCTGGTGTAGACGATGATCTGTCGTTTGGCTTTTCCGTCTCGCTGTCTGGAGATGGAAGACGCTTTTGCGCAGGCATGCCTGGCTATGATGCTAGCGAGACACAAAGCGATGTGGGTCAAGTTCAAATCTTTGACCTTTCAGACGACAACGAGGAGTGGCTGCCATCGGCCACGATTGACTTTGGGTTCGAGGGTAGAGCAGGAGAGGCAGTTGCGCTCTCCAAGAATGGAAGACGCGTTGTGGTTGGCTCACCAGGCTGGTCCGACGAGTTGGGTCTGCTCTCTGTGTTTGAGGATGATGGCGACAACACTTGGTTTCAGATTGGAGGAGAAATTCGCGGATTACAAAGCGATGGCGATGCTCGACTCGGCACTTCGGTTGATATTTCTGCAGACGGTCACGTCGTTGCAGGTGCGGCCCCATTCTCCATCGATGGTGGTGTCGTTCAAGTTTACGAAGAAGTGAATTCCGTGTGGGTGCGCATGGGAGCTGCCATTGCGGCAACTACGACTCAGTCACTCTTTGGATCCTCTATATCCCTCTCATCCGACGGACAACGCATTGCCATTGGAGCCCGCAACGTGGGCATGGGGGAGGGCCAAGTTAGTGTGTACGATTTCAATGGCACTCATTGGAATCAAGCAGGACAGACTTTGAACGGGTCGACCGACTTTGAGAGCTTTGGCTATGCGGTATCACTCAATGGAGCGGGAGACACACTTGCTGTTGGAGCCATTGGGAGTCCAGGGCAAGACAGTGGATTCAATTCTGGCAAGGTGCAAGTATTTGAGTACATCAGCTCTGCTGCGTCGTGGTCACAGGTGGGTGACGACATTCTGGGGCGACGATCGGAAAGCCTTGGTAGCAGTGTATCCTTGTCAGACAATGGAATCTTGGCAATTGGGAGTCCTCAACGACCTCAAGTACAGGAGACTGGTAAAGTCGGAGTCTACTCCTTTACAACCTCCAAGGGTTGGACGAGAGTTGAAAATGAGATTCTCGGATCACTCGAGAGCGAGAGCTTTGGAAGTTCCGTGTCCATCTCATCGGATGGGAATATTGTGGCAGTGGGAGCACCTGATGCTGACTACGATGGACGATTGAATCAAGTTGGAAAGGTGCGAGTCTTCAACAATACAAACGCACCAGATCCCACAACTGCAATGTGGAAGGAATAAATAATATGAATATGACGGACGATCACCACCACCAGGGGACGGGTTTAGAGTAAAATTTTTGAGCATGTACGAGTACTAACCCAAATAAATCAAAATGTTGAGACTATGCGAGTCGAGTCACTGAGAGTGCCAAATTCTACATGTCTTGAGTGTAGCACTGTCGTTGCACATACATAGTGTCTGTACGAAGAACACCATGACTGGGTTCGGAAGGCACTGTGATGGAAAAGAGCTATAATAGGTCGTCCTACAACGGGATGTCGCCTCTTGTTGTAGAGAGTGCCGAAAAGCCAAAGGATCGCGTCAATGGATTTCAAGACAGCGATTGTTGGGTGTTTGAGAGTTGTTCGAGTCACTACGAGTTGGGCGGATGACCGAACAGCAGAGTTACGTCAAGTAAGCGATCAGAAAGAGTCTCCTTGTTATCGTTGTCCCTGTGATGTTCAAGCAGGGCCTCGTTGGCATGGCAATATTTTCGCCAATACGAAACGCTCCACAACTCATGATGGTGAAACAACTAACTTTGGTTTGCTTTAAATTGGGGTTCCGCGATCCAGAATCGACCACAGCGGTGTAGCCATCTCCGAGCACAGCAGCGATGGCAGTTCAGCAACCAATCATGTACGATATTGTACTATGCTATAGTGCCATTTGGATTGCCTGCAGAAAGCACACTGAATACAACAATTCTCATGTAGACCTGCTATTATAGAGACTAATAGCAGGCATCTACGAGGAGGTGCTTTGTTGCGCCTGTGAGCCAATTCAAGGAGAAAGTTACCAGACATCACAGTCATCAGGGGAAGGAGAGTGCCAAGGTGGGCTCCTGGCCAATCAATGATGTACGCGTGACGAACCGATCTTTGGCGCCATGCGCTTCGCTTTTGACCGTTTTGCGCGCAAGTTATGATGGTTGCTGACAGTAACGGGAGCGTGACTTCCAATAATTACTAATTTCAGACAGGGGTGGAACCAATCGTTTCAACCACCTCCAATGTTTTGGGCAGAGGAGCAGAGGTCATTTGACCAAGCCTCCACTCAAGTACTGTGAGTTTCCCAGTTAGTTAGAAGGAAGTTCGCGTCCTTAGTCCTGCTTTTCCCGTTTTGCGGGTCTCGAACGCGTGCACTTGGGGTTCGGATGCCAACTCGTGTCAAGTTGACCCAATCGTACATAATTTGCGGCACGAAATGTCTGATTCTGTCACACAATATTTCGCTCCAAGAATCCTTATAGGAACACAAAACAGGTACGCAAACTGCAGCTTCACCTGGTTCTCCATACTCAATACCTAAGCTTCGATAGATCAGCCTGGAATGATGGACCAGGTCGTGGATCTGTGCAACCAGTCATGTCGCTTCGACTCACAATTTTGCTTCTCCCTCACACAGACTCAAACAGTTCACCCAATTATTCCCCAGAAACATGAAGATTACCTCGATCATCATTTCGTCCGCGTTGGTTGGTGCTTCGGCACAGAACCTACGACAACGTCGTGAGCTTGAACGTGCTCAAGACAACCGCAAAACGGGTCTCTTGCCTGATGGATTATTCGACAACTTTCCCCCACGTGGTGAGGGCTCTGAAGGTAGCGGGTTCCTTGATGACATTAAGGATGGTATTGACGACCTTCTTGATGATTTCAACCTCACGGAGCATGTCGACGACTTTCTCGAGCGTTTCAACGTTACGGATAATCTCGACGACTTCTTCGATCGTTTCAATTTTACCGATGGCGACACGAAGCCTCCATGTCCTCCCGACGATTTCCTAGAGCGCTTTAACATCACGGCTGAGGATTTGGAGTGTGACCCCGATTTCGACTTCTCAGACAGTGTTGGCAACTTTTCCGATAAGATCCCTTGCCCACCTCAGAATTGGCTTGATCGCTTCAACAAAACAGTCTCCGATTTGCCATGCAACCCCGAGCTTGAGTTCCCAGGACGCAACTTTACCGGTGACAATTTACCATGCCCATCTGACTCGATCCTAGAGTTCCTCAATAAGAGTGTTGACGATTTTGCCTGCAACCCAGACATTGAACGTCCTGGTTGGGGCGGCAACTTTTCGATTGAAGGCTTGGCCGACAAGATCCCTTGTCCTCCACAAGAGAAGCTCGACCGTTGGAACATTACTCAGGATGATTTGTGGTGCAATCCTGATTTGGAGTTTCCAAACTTTGGTCGCCCAAACCGCACTGACGACACGGACGACTCCTCTGGCGCTTGTGGAGAGGCACCTGTCGCATGCGCCCGCAGTGGTTTCTTTGGCTCGGGAGATCGCGCTGGTGTTGTGGTCTGCCAATCTTTCCGTGGAAGAGAAACTTCCATGTGCGTCGATCCTGATCGTGTCCGTGATTCTGAGAATTGCGGCTGCTGTGGAGGCGAGTGCCCTCCAATTTGTGGTTGTGGCTGTACCGACGATGATGGAGAGGAGGGAGTCTTGGTGGAGGGCCGTTTTAGGAATTCCCGCCGTTGCGTCAGTGCTGAGAAGGCAGTCTCCAACCAGTTGAACGGACTTTACAGCTGCGTCGACCAGTGTCCCTAAATACCGTCACCCATTTGGTCTGTAATAGCACAGACCTTTGCTGTTCCAGCAGTCCCGCCGTTGATGCTCCTGTGCGCTGCTTTTCTTGCTACACTGGTGTACAGAAACTACGAACCAAACCACTAAGATTCCTCACTTACCGTATAAACTGCTTCGCAATTATCCTTCTTCAGTGTGCTGGTCCTTCATGGTGCTAAACAGGCAAATCATCAACAAACAAAACGTAACGAGAAAGTGTGAAAGGAAGGTCGTTGATGCTCACAGATGCAATAAACCTTTTTAACCTTAGCAATGCATAGGCTTTCCGCCAAACTCATCCACATTACTCCTTTTGACCAAGACTGCCGCCGCTATCATCTCTTCGACAAAGATTCTAGTTTAGGAGAGCTAGACACCTTCTACCCATCTTGCGCAAGAGTAGTGCTCTGACTTCTGTCGTCTATTAGGTCTAGCTGAAAAGTTAGCAGCAACGATTGTCTCCTTGCAGCACACCAAGTAGCAACGAGTAGTCTACTTTGATATATTTGACATTCTCTCCACTATCGATAGTTAGAGAGAGAGAAAGAGGACTTGGAACTTTTGCAATGCAGCCGCGCGTCTTCGTCCGCAAATCCAATCCAGTGGCCCTCAAGTTCTGTCTCCCCAGTAACAAAACTCCAAATTAGAAGATGCTTCGACGTCATACTATCACACATCATTTATCATCCTACGTCATCAGTGTCAAAGATGAATGCAGTAAAAGTGAAAGCGAGAGGACACACTGTTGACGCAAGAACAAAAGTTCACACGACCATACTCCCACAACACTAGAGTTGGACCCAGCTAGCCATCGCACCCTGCCAATCATGCCGAAGACGAATGCAGACAGCCCAAGGGCGATATCGTCAAACGATGGACGGAAAGAAAGAGTAGACGGCGCTGATTCGAAGAAGAAATCTAATGAAATGTCGCCATGATGGGGCGACATGGCAGCAAAGCCGGTGGCAGTGACAGACCGCAGGATCACTTCCCTTGTCGCGTCAATGCGATTCCCCGTCCCATCCCCGGTGACGTCCCGTGGTACGGCAAACCTTCTGGTTTGATCCCTCTCTCCGGCCTGCTGTCGTTTTTTATTGAACTGTACTATGTCTTGACTTCGCTTTGGAACTACAAGTTCTACCACGTCTATGGCTTTTTGCTTTTTGAGGAGCAGGAGCAGAAGAAGATTCGACTCCAAAGAGCAGATCGAATTATTCTTCCATGACTTGAGCTTTGTCGGTGGCAATTGACCCAATCGAGCCGACAATAGCCGCAGGTTTATTATCTTCCTCCTCCTCTCCTTCAGCAGCTTCGTCGGTGACGGCAACGCTTGCAATTGTGGCGGTGCCGTATTTCTTGGTCAGTATTTCGCGAATACGGGGCTCGACGCTGTCTTCCACCACCAAATGGGTAATCGTGACAGCTCGTTGCTGCCCAAGACGCCACACACGCCCTTCAACCGCCTGAGCCTCCAGTGCCGGGTTAAAGCAGGGCTCCATCAGGAATACATTGTTCGCTTTCGTGAGGTTAATCCCCACTGCGGCACAGACTGAGCAAGAACACAATTGTGGGGTGATCGTTTTGGAAGTCAGCGAGGGCTTTTGTGCGCTGCGACATACTCATGGAACCAGAAAGCACACGATACTGGAATCCATGCTTGGGCAACTCATGCTGAAGGTACTTGAGAGTTGAGGTGTACTGAGAGGATACTAGACTCTTGGCTGCATGCATCAAAGGAGCGAAAGGAGGGTCAATGGCAAGATAAAATGTTGAAAACAGTAATAGCGATGACCGAACCAAAGCATGGAAACCTTTTCGACCACTTACCAGTCTCGTCCTTCTCACGGACACTAGTCAGCTGCTCGACCAAAGTTTTCAGATTGCTAGAAAAGGCAAATTCAGAAAATTGCTGCACCTTCTTGATCTTCTTTGTTGTACCGGCATCGGTCTTGTTGGTTTCGTCAACAGCCGCTGCTCCGGCAGAGGCGGCTGGTTTCTGATCTTCGATTGGGAGATGACTGCCTGCACACCCAATGCGGAGAGGTGTCAGTTGCTGCATAATCTTTGAGGTAGTACTTCCCAATTTGCCCATTGGCCTGCTTGAAATTCTCGTAGAAGGCTCGGGCCTCCGTCTCCATCCGGGCATACTCTTGCTTGTCTTGGTCCCCGGCGCATCAGCTACACGTGTAGCCTAGCACGCAAACAAAGTTGCCCGCGCTGTCACCGCCAGATGAGTCCACGTGATCGTGTTTGGGTCTCTCCACCATCCGAATCCGAGACGTCTATGTATCCCCTGGAGAGAATGTCTTGACAACACGCCACACTCCGTCAAAGGTGTAAAAGTCCATCCAAGTCCGTCACCGTGGTGTCCACCAGAACACCACTGACATCAAACAAGGCGAACAGAGAGTGGGGATTGTAACATCTCCACCATTCTCGTTCTCCGTGTCCTCCATCACCTGACCCGAAGCTGTTCGCGAGGGAGGAGACCGGTTTGTAGGATACTCCTTATACATTTTTTAAAAGTTATCAGGCAATGTTCCATTATTTCTTTCTATGGAATCTCGTCCAAGAATACGAGATCCACGCTGTCGCTGCTTGTCACATCCGCAGTAATCACATTAGGGTCTCCACCATCCGAGTCGCTCACGTCGATGTAACCAGAGCCGTTAGTTGAAACCACATTGTATACTCCTTTAGGAACCTCGAACGAAAAGTCACCGTTCACGTCGGTCACAGTAGTAGCGACAGTGACGCCGCTGACGTCAACAATAGCCACGGGAACAAGTCGGATTCCAACATCTCCAACATTATCATTGTCCGTGTCCTCCAACACCACACCAGAAATGATTCGGGAGATACAGTCCAAAAAGTCGTTCCCGGTAGAGTTCACTGGATTGGCTCCGCCGATCGTCACCGGCGCGATATTGTTGGGATCATTACCGTCAATGTCGCTCACATCGAATGGGAAAGAAGGAATGTTGGTCTCAGTCACACCGTAGGAGCCCGGCGCTGGGAGGTCGTAGAACACGTAGTTGCCGTCGCCGTCGGTCGTCGTCGTTGCGACAAGATTGCCGCCACTGTCCTCGAGCACGATTGGGACACCTGGCAAGTTGAGATCAGCACCAATACCAGTCTCACCCTTCACGTTACCAGAGATGGATCCGAAATCACGATTGGGAGTTGGTGTAGTACTGGTGGATGGAAAGCTGGTAGGCGGGAGCTCCTCGCTGGTTGGTGCAGTGGAAGGACTGTTCGTGGAATCTACAGGGCAAGACAGAGGATCAATGCAAGACCAAGTACCTTTGGACACACCATTTCCATTACAGAAACACGATGTTGTTGGATATATGCTTCCACCTGGGCAGTTTTGATTCCCCCAGAAGCAAGTCTTGGTCTTTTTTCCACAACCGCTTCCATCTGGTGGAGGATCCGGCTTCTTGAAGCACCTCTCTAGGTTAATAATCGTGGGGTCCATCTCGAGATCGGGAAACCAAGAGGGTAAAGTGTACAATTTTCGATGATCGTGTTCGTCCTCGTTCTCTGAGTCGTCCTCCTCTTTCATAGCGGTGGAGGCTTGAGCCTTGATCTGCGTGGTGCTGTCGGTTTGACCCTTCCTGAAGATGGAGGGATTGCTGGATTGAACAGCAGGAAGACACCACAAGAACAAGAGAGGTGCTGTAATGATGAACTTCATCATCCTCGAGTTTGAAACAAAGTAGAGATCTTGCGCAATGAAACGGTTGAAGGCCTCCTGTCAGATACGTTACCTGTCAGGTTTCAACTTGTTTAGATTGTGAGACCCTTCGATCTTGCTCGTAAACAAAAGTGTTTCATTGGAACGTAGAAAGATATGAAGTCCTCCGTTGATGCCAATAAATGGGGATACTAACAGCACCTGCGAATCGAGTTGCAAGTCGTGTCAAATAACACTACTAGTTTGTGTTAATCGTCACCATAAATCTGAAACAAAGGAGTATGATAATTGCGCCAAGGAGTGTCATTTCGATCCGCTCATGAAACCCTGGGCCTGAAAACTCTAAATAATGATCAGCTCATTCAAAAGTTTGGGCCGGATGGTTGCCAGAAATACGACTCCTCGTCGCCCAGTGGGAGATTCAACTTCAAGTGGTTCCAAATCGTTGTCCTGATTGATGATTCAAGTGTACAGTAGCAGCGCGGTTTTCTAATGCAGTGTCCTTGATGCGAGGCGAGACACATCAAATAGTCGCGCATGGTTGATGCAGGCTGTAGCAAGTTAAGCATGAAAATATCAATTGGGTGCGGTTGGGGTTTTAGAGGAGCAGTCAGTGCGAAGCTCGTTGTATCAATGCGCAGTCTGTAGAGAGTTTTGTATCAATGGGCAGTCTGTACTATAGAGCTTTGCGAAGTTTGCGACTTTTATAGCTCGGGTCAAAACGTGTTTTCTAGTGTCCGAGGCACGTCTATGGCACTTCCGAGCTACATGTAGTTTTTAGCCCTTTTATCGAACTCGGACAGGGAATCTTGGTCTCGCTTGTTCGTTTGTTGTTTGTTTCTCCCACTTCCATCTGTGATCGTCTTTCTGTCGTCCGTTCCGTCTGACTTACCACTAGACTCCCTCATCTTTTTACTGTCTCCGATAAGGAGCAGTTCCTGACCCCCTTTATTAGAAAGCCCTCAGGTACTGTTATCAATACCAAGCCT
>JAVCKV010361513.1:0-13351 GCA_032274145.1 Herpochondria borealis
GCTTTGCGTCCTGCGCGTTTTTGCGATGCTGAATATTGGCCCATTTACTATGTCCGGCCATGCACTGCCTCTTCTGTAAAGTAAATCAAGTGAATATGTCGCCCTATTGTCGCCCATTTGGCGCCTTAATACCGAACGCCCTAGGATTGAAATCTGCCGTTTAACAACAGGTTTCCATAAGGCCAAACAGTTAACCCAATACTTTCCGAATTGCTCCCTCTTCGTCATCACCTGTTTCGGGCAGGCTCTTCATCAGAGTGTTGAGAGAATCCAATTGCTTTTCCGAAAGATTGACGAATCGCAAAACCATACCTGAGTGGCCAAAGCTATTGGTGAATTTCAAGAATCTTGCCTGTATTTCACCAATGACTACTTTTTGATCATGATGTGTTCTCTTAAGTGTAAAGATTATACATCTTTCAGGTAAACAGAAGGTGGTCCGTATGGCAGAACATTTCTTAGTCTAACCACCGACAAAAAGGACACCCTATATGCACTTAATATTGTTGCAAGAACACTCCATGAAGGATTCTTAGAGGTTGTAGGACTTAATGTTTGGAGATACTTTCCTCCATCTAAAGGCTCAACTAGATTCTGTCTCTAAAAACTGGCCGAGTAGTTGGCTAACATTCTTGAAGATTAGTGAAGGTGGACTATGAACAATAATGTATGTGTAAAGAGTAGAGCGCCTCTAAAATTCTCGTTATTAAAAAATGGTAAAAATAGTAAGATAAAAAAAGGTATTTTTAACTCCTGAACAAATCCAAATAAATATTAAAAACCTCGATGCTAAATTACAAACTCTACAAGGAAGCGAAAACAGAAAAAGAAGACAAAACATATACTCAAAGCTTTCTTTATTCAAAAAAGCTTTAGAACAGCCTGAAAAATACAGAATGGACCCAAAATCCATTTCCTAAAAATCCCAAACAGATAAAAGAAGAAGAATTTCCAAAAAAATATTAAAAAAAAAAGAAATTGTAAGGAAAATCAGAAGAGACAAAAATAGAGAAAGAAGATTAAATTGTTTATTCTGTAAAAAATGTAAATTAAAAAGACGGTCATTCAATAAAAACATGCAGAGATAGAGAAGAAGCTGGTATTGCTATATCGATTTGTTATAAATGTGGAAAAGATGATCACAATATGGACTAATGTTAGCTATAAATAGACAATATGCCTTTTGCCTTATGTTTCATATGCAAAAAGAAAGGACATGTAAATTAATAAGATGTCAAAAGACTGTGAGCAATCTCAAAATGGTATGTTCTATAAAGGAGGAGGGTGTTATTTCTGTGGGAGTAATAAACATAAAAGATAAGACTGTCCAGATTATACAAAAAAAAATACTGAATTTAATTTTGAAGAATAATTTAAATTTGAATGAATAAATTTGATAAGAAAGTTTTGGGGGTGATAAATCCGGAAATGGAAGTTACGATGGGGAAAGATTTGGTATTTTTGGAATAAAAATTTATTGTTTAAGGAGATAGGATGAAAAGGTTTTGCTATATGATAAAGAGTCGGTGCTTTCCTTCTTATTTATTAAAACCATTTGCATATGTTACTATTGTAAATCCAAAGTAAAGTTTTAATATGAAGAAATAAGAAAAGGAGAAGCAATGGAATCAAAGCACTCATTTGATGTCGAAGTAGAAATGGTTTTTGAAAAGTAAAGAAATTGATTTGTTTTCTGATTATTCGAATAAATAAAAACGGAATTTTAAAGTTTTTTAAAGAGATATTTAGATATTGCTATATGAATTGTTTGATGATATTAAAGATATGGAGGAGGGGTGAGGTGTTGTTTAGGATTTGTATAATAAAGTGGAATAGTATTAGTATAAGTAAATTCTTCCAAGTTCTAATTTTGATAATAAAGATTTATCCAAATTTCATAAAGATTTAATAATTAAATCGAATCCTTTTTTTGTTTCAAAAATTTAATTCAAAGATTTTTTTAGAATATATTTTGATATTAATTATGATTTAGTTGATAAGGTTTTTAATCACTTTTCTTAAATTTATGATTAAAAAATTAAAATTAAATAAATGTGTTTGTTTGCTTTTGTTTTTAATTTCTAATAGTATATGAAATCATTAGATCCATAAGAGAATTTACTAAGTAATTAAAAATTATTATTACTAAAAAATGAATTGTCTCTTTATGTAAGAAAAAATAATCAAAATAAAGACAGAATTAATATTAAAGTAAAATAATAAAATAAAAATAAATTAAAAATGAATTTAATGGAAATTTTTAATGAATCTGATTTATCTTAAATTGAAAGAAAAGAAATTCAAGATTTCTTTTTAAATTTGTAAAATAAATATTAAATTTTATTCAAGAATAATATAATATTTTAGCAATTTCAAGATGTTCTTGATAGTTTTTTATTTGAATTAAAATCAAAAAAATATATTGTTGATATGATTGATAGTGTTGATAGAAGTTAATTTGATATGGGAAATATTTTATTAAAATTGAAATAACACAATACAATGAATATATAAAAAATAGATTAATTGGGCGAATATTTAAGATCTTTTAAAAGAAAAATATTAAAACATGATCAAAAGACATTTAATTTTGTGAATCTTATTAATTGTTAAAAGAGTGAAAAATGGAAATTTTTTTGTTAAAAGTTTATTAGTTTTTTAAATAAATTTTATTAAATTCCAGAAAATTATTAATAAACAGACATTTAGTTGTCTATTATTGATGATTATTTTGATTATTATTGTGATAAAATAAAATTTAAAATTTAGTGTTGCACTGAATATTTTCAATCTATTATATAATTGATTTAAAAGAAAGATTTGTTAAATGAAACACTGAAATCGAAAATAGAAAATAATTAATTCTTCAAGAATTGCTTGGATTTATTTTAATTCATAGATTCTAATATATAAATTAATTTGATTGGATTGATTTAATATGAATAATTTTACAAATATATAAAACATAATTAAATAGAAACAATCAATAATTAGCTGATAAATTAATATTTCGATTTTTACATAGAAGAAGATTATCAAATAGATTTTAGTTTAATATAAAATTAAACAAAATAAAAAATTCAATTAGAAAATTTAAAATTAAAATAATAAAATAATTAAAAGTAATTTTGTTTCGATAATTTATCTAAAACACTTTCACACAATTTCGATCCAAAAATAAAATTGATGATTTCCAAAAATGATTTAATTTAAAAGGAGAATATTTATCCATAATATTTAGATTCTTTTGATAAAGAAGTCCATCATTTTAATAAAAACACTTGGCATGTAACTTCTTCAAGCAAACTCCACGATCTTTACACTCCTTAAGTTTATTAATAATAATTGGATGACAAATTCGAAATTAAAAAAGATTAAAATAATATTGAATTTATTAATGATATTGATTAATATAAATAAAAATTAAAAGAAAAATATTTATCAACAGAAAATAATTAATAAAAATAATTCTATTATAAATTATCCAAAAAATTAGACAAAGATATTGATTTCCTTAAAGAATTCAAAAAAGATAAAGATGTTAATGAGATATTATATATGACATATGATAATATTATAGAAGATTTGAAAGAATAAGAAAATTATTTAATCCAAAAAAGATATGATAGATAATAAATAAGTAATTTATTAATTAATCTAATTTTTGATATTTTTTAATATCTTTATGTAATTTTTTATACTTGTTTTTACTTACTTTGAATTCTTTTTTTAATATTTATTGAATATTATTATGATTTAAATCAAATCTTTATGATAAATATTATTGTTAAAATTCTTCAGTTAAATTTTATATCTTATTCTCTTTCAACATAATCTTTTATTGTTTTGTTAATCTTTTTTTCATTTTTATTTTGTTTACATTTTCGAAATGTTTGAATTTATTTTTATGAATTTTTTAGAAATACATTTTACTGAAATTCTAAAAAGAATTAAAATCTTTTATTGATTTTTTATTAAAAAAATTAATTTTAATATTTTTTCTCTTTTTTTTTTAATAAAAATCTAAATAGTGTGACCTATCATATCTTACAGCCCCAATCATTTCTTTATATTTCATATTCATTCCTAAATCCCAATAATCAACTCCCAATTCTTTTAATATAAAGCCCCAAGATATCAATTGAAAAGTTCCAAATCCTTTAAAAGATTTATTGTAACTTCCAGACATCGAAGTGTAAATATCTTAATTTATATAGCCAACTTCAGTGGCAATAATATCATCCTTATCATTTTTCAATGAAATAGCCAAAAATCTTAAATTACTTTCTTTTGATTAATCTTTATTTTCCTTCATGAATTTCTGATACTGCTTTGATATCCAAAACCCATATTAATTCTTTCTTGTTATATTCAAAACTTCATCGAAATCTTAATTAATTTCATAAATAAAGTCATATTTCTAAAATAACAACATTGGATGTTTAATATACTAAAATAGCTAGTGATGATTATTTTCGAATAAAGACTTTTCCCATTTGTCTAATTAAATCATTGTTCTTTTTATATGAAGTTTTGGTAACAATTGAGGCCCACTTCCCATTAAAAAGAAACCATTTTATACCAAAATCTAGGCGAATTAAATATCAAATCCATTTGATTCAAATTTAAATTATCTTAATATTTATGCAAAGACTTAAATATAATAAAATTCCTGATGAATATCAATGTTCCTTTCACATATTTACTGAATATATTGATCCAACAAATCTAAATTTTTTTAATTTTAATTATTTTCCATTTATTGAATTTATAAATGATAATGAAGTAGCTTCCTTTATGTGACCCAAATTTCAAAGGCAAAGAAATAGTAAGTGGATTTAATTTAAAATCCATCAATGTGGAGAATGCAGGAAGATCTTTCCAAGATTATTACAGGAAAAGATTTAATTTATAAAAAGAAGAAGAAATTGAAAAGAGATAAAGAAAGCAAACAGAAGAAGAAATTCATGAGAGTATCAAAAATAAAAAAAGAAAAAGAAGTTGGTTGGTGGATGGTGAATCTTTTTATGACATCCTTAAATTACCATCCAGAGATAAAGTTACCGTTGCCATTGTCAAGAAATAATATAAAAAAATGGCAGTCAAATATCATCCTGATAAAATTGGAAAGGAAAAATATGGAGAAAATGAAAAGAAAAGGTGGCATAAGATATTAGATGCTTATGAAACTTTAATTGATTAAACCAAAAGAAGAAGGTATGATTCTTTATTATAGTTTAATGATGAAATTCCTAAAAAGTATACTGAGGATATGGATTTTTATGACACTTTTTCTGAATATTTTAGGATCAATTCTTATTGGTCTAAGAAATAACCAGTTCCTCAGTTGGGAGATGAGAAAACGGATATTAAGAAGGTTCATAAAATGTATGATTTTTGGTTTTAGTTGGACAGTTGGAGAGAATTTCATCATAAAGATGAATATGTTATTGGTTAGGCAGAGAATAGATATGAAAGGAGGCAGATGGAAAAAGAAAATCGTAAATTAAAAAATCAAATGACCAAAGCAGAATAATAAAGACTATTGAATTTAGTTAATTTAGCTTATTAAAATGATCCAAGGATTATATAAGAAAAAGAAAATAAAGAAAAGGAAAAGGAAATGAGAAAGAAATAAATGAAACAAAAGAAAATTCAATAAAAATTGGATTTATAAGAAAAATCAAGAAAAATTGCAGAGGAAAGATTAAAAAAATAAAAAGAAATCGAAAGATAAAAGAAAGAAAAAAGAGACGAAGAATTAAAATAAAAAAAAGAAAAGGAAGACAACGAAAAAAAATTAATAGATTTATTCCTAAAATTAAAAGGAAATGAGAGATTGGATCAATACTATATTGACAGTTTCATTGACCAAACAAATGAAAAAGTAGTTGCTGGTTTCATTAAACATATGGAATCTTCAAAAATATCAACAAAAGAAGAATTCAACTTATTCTTTATAAAATACAAAAAGGTTCTAATAAAGAAATAAAAATAATAAAAACAGGATGAAATAGATAAGAAGAAAAGACAAGAATATGAAAGAAGACAAGTTTTATGGGAAGAATAAGATATCAAGACTTTACATAAAGCTTTGAAGACATTCCCTCCAGGAACTTATTCCAGATTGACTAAATTGGCAAGTAAATTTAATGATAAATTCACAGAAGAACAAATCGGAGATCGAATTAAAATATTAAAATCTGGAATTCAGCAATGGACATAATTATAATAGAAACAATTAGAAGTAGCAATGAAGGAAGTTGCCAAGAATTTGCCTCCTTTAGAAAGATGGTAGAAAATAGCAAAGCAAGTTACTGGAAAAAATTTCAGGGAATGTGTTGATAGATTTAAATCTATAAAAAATAAACTAAAAAGTAATTAATTAATAATTTAAATGAAATTTCTATTATTTTTAATTTGTTTTGTCAAAATGAGGTTTTTTATTGGAAAAGAAGTACTGAGATCCAATATATTAAAAGAAAAAATACTCGTGCATAATAATTCCTCCCACCCTCACCACCACCAATACAGAACAATCCGATTCAAAAGAAAAAGAAATGTCGAAGTAATCCAAAAAAAGAAATAAAAATTAAAAAGACACTTGCATCAAAGAAGCCTCCCAGTGAATACATTCTATGGAATTAAATTAAAAAACTTAAAAAACAACAGAAAAATAATAAGATTTTCCCCAATTTAAAATATCAACAAACAAAATAGAAATAAAGTAACTGTTTAATTTAAAACCATAAAAATTTAATATTAATTTTGGATATAAGAAAATATCTATTTATCTATCATACATTCTCAGCATTAGCTAAGATCAAGTGTAGTATCTGTTCATATCAGTGTGAAAACTGGTAGCTTTCTACGGAAAGCCCATTTTACGCTATTTTTTGACAGGCGATTGGTCCACTCTGCTTGCAGAACCCAGTCGAGGTTGCCTCGGACTTACACTCTTTCCCTGCGCAGCCACCCTTACAATAATAAACTAATTTTAAATTAATTATTTGTTTGCTTTGAACAAATCATAAAATGAATGAAGCCATCCCTTGAGGTGGAATTCGGAAGATGTGGCTATTATGAAATCTATTTTTTCATTTATTAATTTTAAGGCAAAGAGGTTGGGTACTTTCATTCCCTTGGAAGATTTCATTATATTGAAATTCTCTAATTTATATGTCTCTGATTTTGAAAAAATGTTTTGGAAATGCTTATAAATTATTTTTTTGGGGAATTTGTATTTTATTAATAAATTGTCAATGATTACGAAGTAATATATTTCCCAGTTGTAGAATAAATTGTTGACCCATTGTTTTAAGAATCCCTAATAGATACAAGAATAAAAAGTATTGAGAGAGCTTTGGGTGAAGCCGATGTTATTTTCTAATTCCAGATATTCTATTGTTGATATTGAAAATTTATTGAAATCTTCAGATTCCAAAAGAGTATCAAGGAATTTGTCTAAAAATGGACTTTCTATTATTAAGGATTTCTGATCTGTCACTTAACTCTATTCAGTTGAATAAACTAATTCTCCAAGGAAATTATATCTACTTGACACATTGACTGCTTCAATATCAGCTATCAAAATTACTATCTTTCTGTTTTTATTGCTTTGAGAAGTCAAAGTTATTAATTTTTTCCTAATGCTCATAAAATATAATTCTTTATTGTCTTTGAAACATAAATAAATATAATCTTTGAATTTCTTTGGTCTAACAATACTGACATTACTTTGTCTGGAAAATTGTTTTTATTCTATTATTTAATCAATATTGGGAATATTGTTTATTAAAGTTTAAGTAAATTCTATCTTTTATTAGACAATACTATTTTGAGGTAATAGTTCTTCTTCTGATTCAGTTTTTATATCTTATTCTATATCAATAGAATTGTAAAGAGAGTTATCCTCCAAAGATACTTATTCTAATCTTTCTATTTTATTATTGCTGGTTTGATTTAAAAGAGTTGATTAATTCATATTTTGAACTTATAATTCATCTATTTGTATCTTTAAACTATCTATCTAATTTTTATATTATTCTACTTGTGTTTGTAATTTGACTTTTTAATTCGATAAATCTTTGACTTTGATTTAATTTATTTCTTCTTTTGATTTCAATTTATCTTTTAATATTTTTATTTTTTGAATATTATTATGAGTATGTTCATCGTCATTGAATTAATTCATGATACTTTCTTTTAATAATTCTCTTTCTGATTTCAGATCTTTTTGATACAAATCCAATTCTTAGTTCAACTATTCTGTTTTATGATATAAATTATCATTTATTTGAGTTTGTTGAATTAAATTCTCTTCTACTTGAATAATATTTGATTGTAAAGTAAAATTTTCATTATTTTTTAATTCCAATTTATTTTCTAATTATTAGGATTTAATAACTGCTTATTCTTTTATTTAAATCAATTCATACATCTTTTATTTTTAATTAACATTTTATTCCAATAAATTTTGATATTAGATATCTATTTTTTTGGTTTTCAATTTTTCTTATTATATTTTCCCTTTTTATGCATTAATTAAATCTTTGAAATCGATAATAATTTAATCTGTTTCTTTATTTTTTTATTCTAAAATTTCAACAAAAATTAGAAAATCATTAAACAAATTATTAACACTTTTATTCTTCATTTTTTACTTAAGCTTTTCAAAAGAAGTCATGAAGTAATTAATTTGTTATTTCAAATAATTACAATCTGAATTTTAATCAGAAACATTAGATTCCTTTCTCTTCATTTTCCATTGGGGAACTATATCATTATTTATATAAAATCTTTGCTTGATTACATCTTTTATATTTAATTTTTTCTTCTTTACCATTTTCATCATTTAGTACAATTCTTATTTAAATTAATCATTCCAATCATTGAAGTCCAATTTCTTCCTTTTAATCAGAGAGTTATATTTCTATACAAAATTTTCTTTATTTTAAAAATTGAATAAATAATCTATATTCTCCATTAATTAGTCATATTTCTTCTAACTAACCTCCTACCCTTATGGTTCTTCATAAGAAAGCTTTCTTTTTTAAGCAATATGGCTGATCAATGACTCGATATCTTTAAAATTAACTTCTATTGAACCTTCATGTGTCAAAATATTGTAAAATTCACTTATCTGTTCTGAATCCAAATTCAATTGATCTCTAAAGTTGTTCAATACTTTTTAAAAAACTTTCTGCAAATATTTTCATTGATACATTAGTTGGGTATTTTTCTCATAGCTCGGCAAGTTTGGTTTAAATATACATTTTTAATTTAGCAAAAATTAATTAATAATGTTTAAAATAGATAAATTATTACCTTTATTGGTAACTATTGGGTTTTAAGTATATTACATAATTATGTAAAATAGGTAAGAAACAATTCACATGGATCTTCTAATTTATTTTATATTTTTGAGTGTTTATTTTAAAAAATGCTATGATCCAAAATATTATTAAAAAGATAAAATGTTACATTCATTGATAAGTTAGTAATTTTATTTTGATTGTTTTTATGTTTTTTTTTCTTTGATTTTTACATTTGAAATGGATTATAATGTATCGATGTTAGGCATGGTTATGATTATTAATATTTTTAAGATCAATAATTATTTTTATTAATTTTCTTTTTATAGAAAATATAAATATTTCTTGAAATATTTAATACAATAGATAGGATTTTTATTGATTATATTTAGCAAACAAGATGCTTATGTATTTGTTATATTATTATTCTTTCATTCGACTAAAAATATATATAAAGTGATAATTTATTTGTAAATATCAATATGTTTAATAATTTTGATATATTAATAATAAATATAAACTCTTTTACTTGCATTATCAATCTCTTCTTTGATATTATTTGATAAATATTATTATAAATTGTATTAAAAGGGTTTGCTAGGATTTTTTTTAACTATTTGTTTTTAATTTGATAGATTTTCTGCCACAGATTTCTTTTTATTTTTAAAAATATATTTTTTTTAAATAATTTTAACAAAAAATTTATTCAAAAATAAATTCGATTTTCAATTAAATTTTATATTAAAAAATATTACAATATTAGTACTAATTCCTATAATTATAATAACTTATTCAAAAAGACAGTGGATCAATATAATGCATTATTTAATTATAGAATTTCTATTAATTTCATAAGAAGAATTAAAAATAAAAATATTTTTCTTTAAATTCACAAATACAAATGATTCTATTGTTCAATAATAATTAAAAAAGTATAGAAATTTTTTAATAATTATTATATCTGTTGGTTAAATTTTCTTTTTAAAAGAAGAAACTTTTATAAATGTATTGATTTTTTCATTAAATTTATTTATGGAAAATATTGATAGAATAACAATATTTTCAATGATGATGACATAATTAGTACTATAAAATGCTGAATGGTTGGGATTTAGTTTATCATTTCACTCTGAAGATACTTTAAATATGACTATTATATAAGAATTTAAATTTCAGATGAAAAATAAAAAATGGAAAACATTTCTGGATTTCCATTATGATAATTTTATTGGTTTGTTCTTTTTTTATTTGTAAATTTGTTTATTTTTTGTATTAATAAAAGAAAAGAATTTGAAAAGGAAAAATTACATTAAAATCTGCAGAGTAAATTAAAAAGAGACCATTGTTTTTTATTCAAGTTATTTTAACAATTTTTTATGAATTTCCAATTGACATTTTAAAAAGAAGTTTTTTATATTTTTTTTTATCTCATACAAATTTTTAATTTAATTTAATTAATAAATCGACTCTAATTCTGATTTACAAAGTGGACATTGCATTTTCTATTTCATCCAAACTATCAAACAACTGGAGTGGAATTGGTGATTGCAAGGCGTTGTCATTGTATTGTATTTCTAACATTTTTCCACTATATACTCTTATTGCATTTCATTTTCAAAATTAGTCTGTAATTATTAATCATTATTAATTTCTACTAAATCATTCAAACAAATAACACATTTCCTGTCTTAATCAATTTCCATAGTAAAGTACTTATGGTGTTTTTTATTACTTAAAAATGCAGGAATGAAAAAAGAAGGAGAAATACTTTCTTATAAAACCAAAATACAAATCATAAAGAAAGAAATAGAAATCATTGTTATCCCATGTTGATATCCAAATTATTTATTGTAATTTATATAAAACAAATTATATTTAAAGAAATGGTTATAAAATACCAATATCATCAAACATATATAAAAAATCATCAGATATTTCAAATTCGAAATAAATCTTGTTTTTTATTTAGTATTTTCTATTATTTATGGAAAAATAGAAAAGGCCCATATAATATATAAGATTGGAGAATCTGAATATTTTATACTTGTGTAAAATAATAACAAAATAGTTATATGTGCTTTTACATATAAGATTATTAAGAATTTTTTTAATTCAAAAGTGTTGTTGTTTCTGTAGGAATGAATTACTTTATGTCTTAAAACTGAAGCTATTATTCTTAATACAATGTAAAAAAATAAATTGAAGTAAGCTATTCCAATAAGAATTAGTAAATAATAGAATGGGAAACTAAAAACTGCAAGTACTAATTGTTCTAATCCAAAAATTAATTCGAAACCAGCAAAAATTAATAATGTTGTTATTGATAATTGTTTTCCTAATTATTGATCATTTTTTATTTGGTTTTCCAATTTAAATAAAAAATACATCTTCATGAATATTATTATCATAGTTAGTAATAAATGGAATACAACTTGATAAGATTTTATTTTTTATGAATTTAGATTTGAATTTAAAACCAAATTCATTTCTTTGCAATTTGGGGAAATCAATTTTAATTTGAAATAATTTCTTTTTTTCGATTAAAAAAATGAAAATCCTAAATTTGCTTTGATTATGCAATTTTTTTTGGAAACTAATTTGTTTTGTTTTAAAATATTTAATTGAAGATCTTGTAAAGGATAAGATATTTTATTTTTATTAATATTAAAATGAGGGTTTTTCAATGATAAAGAAACGTGATTGGTTGTAATTTTGAATTTTTCATGCAGATGAATTACTAATTCTCCGATCCCTTTTTAAAATAATGATTCAGAAAATAACTTGCTATTTCCTTTTATTATTACTTAAGAGTTTCCTTTATTATGTTTGAAAATTGTATTTGTGATATTTTTTTATTTCCAAATCGAATATATGTTTTTATTGAAATTATCATATAAAAATCGTTTGAAATTTGATAATCCTTTTTGATTTTGTTTCAGATTTGTTATTTTTATACCAAAGATCAAAAAGAATACTAAGGAAATAGTTAAGATTGTTATTAAATCTTTGAACTTAGTAAAAATTCTTTTTATTTTCATCGTTAATATTAAATTTTAAATATTCAAATAATTTAAATGATATTCATATAATTGTCCATTCCGGTTATTTCGTTTTTCGTCTACTATATAGAGCACAGAATCATTTTTGAAAGTAATACCTTCTTTTTGAGAGAAATGATTAAGTTTTAATTTCCTTATTTTAGTATTGAATAGATGATCACTATTGAAATTGTCTATTAAATATATTTTATTGTAGGTTAATAAGGCTATTTTATTGCCAAGATTATTGATGGCAGCTGCAGTTATGAAACAATCATTTGGATCATTACAAAAGGTAAGTGTATCTATTAGTTTAGCAATCTGCTCACCTGGTTGATCTTTTACTTTATAGATTTTTGTACTACCATCAAACTTAGAGCTTCGATTTTTGGTAAATAAATAGAAGCTTCCTTTATTATATGTAAAAGCTTCTATATCATAATTTTTATTTTTTTTCTTCGGTGGAAATTTATTTTGATCTTCAAGAGTGAATTGTATTTTACTGGATTTTAACGTGTTATTGTTAATTTCTGAAACCTTATAAATGGCTAGATCAGTTCTGTTATTATGGTTGTTTCCAAAATCTCCGATATAGATTTCTCCTTTTTTGTTATAAGTAAGATCTTCCCAATCTACATTTGTAGCATTTGGAATAGTATAGGTAGCAATGATTTTTCCTTGTGGATTGATTTTAAGAAGCGTGTTGCCATTACCCGAATCATTTATGGCATAAATATTTGGTTCATTTGGTATTAGCGTTATTCCTGAAACTTCATTTAGTTCATTTGATAAACGCCCAATGGTTATAAGATTGGAGTTTTCTTTTTTCTGGCAACTTACAAATGAAGTTATAAGAAGAGTTATAAATGGTACACTTAGTTTGAATATCATTTTGACAAATCTAGCAATTAAAAAAGTGACCTTTCTGACGCAGTAGCACGACTGAGAATCGTAACTTCGTGCAGTGATCAAATTATGTTGGCAAAGGACTGCTGTGTT
>JAVCKV010361624.1:0-13351 GCA_032274145.1 Herpochondria borealis
GATAGAGCATCTTCATTACGTTAATGTAAAATTAGGTAAAGTGGTACTTAACACGCTGCTTTTCGGCAAGGCCTTGTTGTGAAAAACACGCGAAAGGCCACACAGAAATCTCAACCGATTTTTCGGATAACGAGTATTTGGCCATAATTTTACGCTCGCGCATACCAAACGACGACCCTAATTGTCTAGCAAGATTCGTCCATGTCCGCCGAACTGCATAATTGAGTAATCGATGTTCATTTTTCAATCCAATTAATGCGACTGGCGGAGACATTGCTGTGCTATTGAAATTGTATTCCAGGATGGAGATTCACTGGCGCTTGTGCCCTCAGCTCCAAAGTGTAATACCGGTACGCTGGCCCGGCCGCCCATAGGGGTGTCCGTATGGGATTAATAAAGCATGTGGTGTTTGCCGAAAACATCCGACACCTAACTCCACCCGCACACTTACCCGTTCCGGGACTTCCCATTGAACCACCCTACGGGTGCATGTACGCCGTTTGCGCTCCATCCTTGTTAGAGTACTGTAAAAATCTTTAGAGTGGTATTCTGCATGCTATTGACCGGCAGGGTCCCTAAAGTAAACCAAACCCGTGTGAAAAGTTCTATCAGTCTTTGAAAATATTACCCATACACGCAAGCGTTATAGCCGGAGCCCCCGTTCAGACGGACTTAGTACGGATAAAAAACTATTTCTGTTCTTGATACTGTGACGTGGCGCCCGACCAGGCGGCCGAATTTACATATTGTGTACAGTTTGTATGCTGATGAAGATATGATGGAAAGAAGTTCGGAGCGGCTAGGACAGTACAGCTACCATAAGTGGCGAAGCGCCGCGGTCGCTACTTATTCCCGAAATGAAAGAGCTCTACTTCTTTCAAATTTTCGAGAGTTGGTCAGGCCTGCAACGGGCACAACTCTCTATGATGACCTGTTGGAACTGGTGAATTCGTTTATTGAATAAATTCGGTTTGTTGTCAATAATGAACAACTGTACGTGAAGGACAAAAAGGTCTCTGGCGAATTCCTTGCAGACTTTGTATACTACCGTTAGAAGGGACCGGTTCGGGTATCTGCTCTGTCCGAGGAGCTACTTTGTCGCTTGGGTTTCTCCGACGTGGTTAGACCGTGCCTGTTATTCCTTCCTTCGAGAAGGTTGGGTTCATTGACTTCGTTACCGGTCAACCTCCAAGATCAGAACTTCCGATCACCATCATTACAGCGGCATATGTGGACAAGAACGAGGAGGCGGTTGATTCCTGGGTGTTTCGGGCGCATATGAATAAATCCGTGAAAGTGTTCGGGTTCTCGAATAAACAATTGGACTTTGCGTACGAGGCTGCTGAAGGCCATGTTCTTGCAGGTTTTTTCACTTCATTTTTACTGACCCGCCGTAAAACACAAGGAGGCTACGCGACTTGACTAATTACGAACAATACAACCTTTCAGACAAAGGCATGAGTAAATTTTTCATTATCGAGTTGCTAAAGCCGGGCAGATATAAAGTCGCACTTCGCTCAAAGATTCAGTTCGCTGCCTGGAAAGAAGCGTTCCTGTCGTTTCGGGCAGAAGATGAAAATACAATGTGCGATGCACGAGACGGCGCGGTCTTTCAATCCGAACCGCAAGCGCTCATATTCTTGAAGCAGTTGGGGACGTTTGGGTCACGCGGGATTCTGTCCTAGACCATTCGCAGTATCAGGTCCACGAATTTGGGGTCACTGATAGAGGTTTTCGGTTCGATATTTGTGTCAGTGATCGTATATCCGGAGCTGGAATCTAACTATGTGCGTTTGGGGAGTGTTGAAAAATTACTCGTAGAACCGGCGCTAACTTAAACTAATTTCGATTAATTTCTGACGATCCTGCGATACTGGGTTCAACGATTTTTGAACTACAAAATAATTGGCAGTGGTTCAATTTTCACAGTATGCCACAATCTGTTGGGGTAAATCCTTGATTTTATTGGTGCACTGGCCATTCCCACAATCGCAGAACCCAGACTGCGTTCAATGATATGCCCTTAAGCGCTTAAGTGGTTAGGTAACATTTTATGCACCGAAAAACGGGCTAGTTCAACGATCTCGTAGAACGGCCTTCTTGAATGGTTGAACCGGCACTGGATTCGTAGGTGCAATTTTGGTGTACACATGGGATGGAAAAGGCTTTCTCAGGGTCTTATTCCTTTTCATATGCGTGAATTGTAGTACTGCTTTGGTCGGATGGTGCAGATGTCGATTTTCATGGCTTTCAGGGGCCGTTTGCATCCGCGCATGGTTTTCTTGGCTAGATTTTGCCGTTACAATATCAAGAGTTTATTTAAAAGGCTTCACAAAAGTCCAAGAGCACGCGCTTATTTTTCTATCGTTCTTCCTCAGACGTGAATTGAAACTTCGATTGCAGTAGGGACAGTGTTTATAACATTTTCCAATTTTCTTTTAAACACCACTCAAAACCAGAAGAACAATGACTATCAAAACTTTCGCTGTGTTTATCAGTAGCCGTGTGGCGGGAAGGCTTTTAGAGGTCGATAGATTCACCCTCACAGTTGTAGACGTGGCATGAGCGCATGGTATCAAAAATGTGGATCGCGCTGCTGAACATTTGCGCAATAAACACCCCGAGTAAGCAAGCGCTGTAAAGGAACTGGCTGCTGCTGTTTGATCTATTTATGCAGGAGTAAGAAGTGAGAATCACTGAAGCCTTTCAACTCTATCATCGGGAGGAATTATTGAGCTGCTTGGAATTTTGTCTTCGCGATGATACGTTCAAGTACTTGAGTGACTTATTCCATCTGCACCGGAGAGTTGTCCCGTCGCTTTTGAGAATGTTGACTTTGACAAATAATGGTGAACGTGTCGGTCTTGCGGATGCTTCGGCGAAAAGGTACGCGGAAGGGCTATCCAAGTGCTTGGGGGTTTCAGTGCGTTACTTAACATATGAATATGGGGTTGGAAGTGCTATTGGGGAAGCCGTTGAAGGTTACGAACGAGCGTGCTAACAGGAGGACGACCAAACGGTGTGAAAATGTCGTCCTTTCATCAGCTTCCTTGTTCTGCTCTGTTTCAAAAGATCGATGTATGTGCTACTACGACTGATTTGTTCATCCGTTTGTAAAATGTTTGTCTGTCGGTGCGAGAAGGGGTTGGGAGGGACCGAACAATGTTGCAGAAGCCTCGATACTGAGAAGCTGCGGAGATTTCACCGGCTCTTGCTGCTTTGCAGTACACTGATACGGCGGCATGAATTGTAATTGTCTACCTGTTCGGGCGATCTGGGCAGGTTGTTATTTTCAAACAATGTGTTGTCAGAGTCGAAAGCGAGAAAGACGCGGGAATCGAACATATTCGTCAATGCTTTGACGTTGAAGGGAACAGCAGTACTTCATTCGTTTGGAAAGCGCTGAAAATTTTCATGCACGTGATGAGCATCCATAATGTGAAAGGAGGTTTCATTCCGTGTTTGAAGCATGAAGTACGTAGGTATATCGAGGGATTGGAGGTTTACATGTCACAACTCGTAGGCACTCTGAAGACGTGGCATGAGTCACTGGCGAGTGCACTCGAAGAACATATCAAGTTTGGGTGTCAACCGCCTCCGGACTTTAGCTGCACTTTTTGCGCTCTTATGGATGATATGAGAAACGTGGAGGCTGGGATTTTTTTCTTTAGCATCCTGTGGACAGCGGAAAGTTCTCCACACTTGCAAGAACATTTACCGAAAACCAGGCGAAAAATGGACATGCACAACTGGCACTGAAGGAGTATAAGAAGGGCACTGATGACGAGGAATGGATTCAGTTTCAAGATTTGCGCATGAGCCGATAACGTGCGAAGAAATGGCTCGTGCACTGCAGGTTTTTTTTATCGAAAAGCTCAAAATTATCTTGCACATATGTTCGGAGTCTCCGGGTCGTTTCACGGAAGTTTTCACGTTCAACATTTCGAACGCCGAACTTGCAGCCCGCTTTGTGTATTTCTTCGAAGGACAGGTCCTCATCCTGTTACGATATTATAAGCAACAGAAGGAAAAATTGTGGATCCTCTAGTGGCTGGGTTTCTAGATATTGAGCCTTCGACGCTGTTTGAGAAGTATCTCATGTTTGTGAAGCCCCTGGAAGCGTTATTTGAATTTTGTCACCTGGGAAGGGGGTTGGGAAGAAACGTTTGGTTTCTTTATTTGAAGTGGAGAGTGTTCGTGCGAGCAGCGATCAGTTGAGGTATGTCGTGAAATGGAAATCTGAGGCTGCGGACATCAACCTTGATGTTTCTAGATACTTTCAATGGACGAATCGTGGGACGCGTCTTTTGGCACTAGCAAGTGCACGCATTATGTGAAGGTGTATCTTTTCAGCGCGGAGCAAATGGAAATAGCTTCATTCCATTCTCTTGTACGTCACCTCCACGCGACTGGGTCGCTGCGGATAATCATTACTGACGAGGCGCACCTCATGGTGATATGGGCAGATTTTCGACCGTCGCTTCAACGATTGCAGTATACGTTGCGATCATTGAACTGCGATGTACCGAGAATGACGTTTAGCGCCACATTCCCGCCTGTGAAGCAAGGAATTTTCTGCAAGGACATGGCGTGACCCAGGCATTCTTGTTTCGTATGCCATCCGTTCGAATGAACATCAGAATTTCCTTTGTGTACTGTGATGCGCCGAAACAAGTTCTTGAAAACTGCACGGAACTACTCCATGAATTAAGCGATAATATTTACATGTTGCTTGAGAAAAAAGGGGGCATGGCAGGGGGCTTCCGCGTGCTAGTGTACGGTCAAATAATTGACGACCTCTTGAGGTGTAAGACCATTTTCAATGACGTAATTTGGTATTTTTGTTAAGAACCGCATCCGCTTGATCAAGCAAGCTAACACAATGCGTAAATCCCTGGCTAAATGGACGCTGAAGACAGTAGCAATTGAATCCTTCGGCACTTGCCCAATTCTAAGTCCGGGTTCCGCTTCATGTTATTCATAACGGACCGGTTTACCAAGCTAACTGAGATCATCCCGTTGAAACGAATCAAGGCGTACGATGCGTCCACTTCGTTCTTGAAAGAATGAGCCTTCAAGATTGTTCCTTCGTTCATGTTGGTGTTCGAAAAAGGTTCGCAGTTCTTGTCTGAAGTCTTCCAACTGGTGTTCTAAATCAGTCAGGTGAAGAAAGAATTCAGCACAATATTTTACCCTCAGAAAAACGGTCAAGAGGAAAGATTCAACTGTTCCCTCATTTCTATGTTGCGTTTATTTATGGACGAAAAACCGGCTGACTGGTGTGAGTATGAATTTTCCCTCTGTTATGCGTATAACAACATCGTGAACAGAAAAACCCACACCACACCCTTCGACTTGGTGCTTTTGCGAACAAAGCCTGAGTTAACCATTCAGCACTACCTCAAGCCACGCACCACCTCCTTCGATAAAAATAACTTTTTCTGCCGCTTTGAAATCGCCATGGGCAAGGCCACAAGCAGTCTTCGCAAGGCTCAATTTCGGTAAAAGCGCGAATTAAACAAACGCTTTCTACGTGCCCGCCAACTTCTCGTTGGCGAATTGGTCTATCTTCACTCCAACAAAGGTGTCATGAAACGCCCTAAGCTTTCACTAACAGTAGCTGGCTCGTTCAAGGTCCTTCAAGCCGACGATGTAAGAACACTCATCATTAAATGCGGCGAGGAAGTTGAACGCTTCGGCCGCAATCGTGTGACTCGCGCCCCCTTGTCCATCCCAGTGTTCTGTCCTGTCAATACGTCTCATTAGGCCAGCGTCCGTGACTTGGAAAAGAAAACAACCCATGGCTCAACCTGGTATTTTATGAATATCATCACACATCGCGAGACGAACGATGGATCTCTCGAAGTTCTGGTCCAATTGGAAGGCCATCGACCTAGTTGGGTCGCTCACTCGTAAATACAGGAGAAAAGTTTGTCTCGCTACCTCGCGAACCATACTCGGAATTTTGTATTGGTTATTATCGCTAAGACCCCACCAGATCCTGAGTTTAACGCACCCCCTTTCGATCACTGGCCATCCGCATCACGATCGCCCGCCTTATTGCACTCGTTTCCAACACGTTCCCCCCCGAACATATAAATAGTACTTACCACTTTCCGCCGGATCGCAGGAACTTTAATTGGGACCAGCAAGCGTAGTCTATACGCTGCATGTTTGGTGTTTTCAAATAATCAATCATCAGTCATCATCTCGCGCAGTTATCTGCGTGAGTTACGGAAAGCATGAAGCATGAAGCATGAAGCATAATACATCGAACACAAATCATCGTCTCGCGCAGAAACTGCACGAGTTCAGGAGAATTTTGACAGCATTGTCTCGTGCAAAAATCTTCGCGAGTGTTAAAGTCACCTGAAGCAAAAAAGCACCGCGCTCGAAGTCCAATTTTTGTTCGATTGGACACTTATTGGCAGCTGCCGAAGACGATGAAGAAACCATTTGAGGAAGAATTGCAGACCACTGTGCGTGTTCAAGGAAAAGACGCGCTGATTAATGATCATATTCAAGATTCAGAAGGACTAGACGGCGCAAAGGGGACCGCGCACCGACGTTGGAAAAATCGACACTTGTACGCCCATCCCAGGTGGTCGAAACCGTCTGCCACTTCGCCACTCCGCCACTCGGGCCGGGCACACTCTGGTGACTGTAAGAACTATGCCACTTTGCTACTCTGCTGCTCTGGAGTGTCGTGGCTGCAGATTAGTCAGGTTGGGTGGTTCGTTTATTGGGTGCCACGGTTGTAGGTTATGCTCAAAGTGAGGGAAAACCACCCTATCTAAGGGGTTTAGGTTAGAGCACTCGGCATCTTGGAGGAAACTTTATGTACCAGTGGCACTTTGGATAATTATTTTTAGGTTATTTTTGCGCTTGGGCCGTTCTGGGCCACCAGCCACGCCTTTCTCGCTCGCCCAACCGCTAGATAAGCTAGTTGGGCGGCACCGGGTTGGTGATAGAGTGAGCATGAAGTGTGGTAGAGATGTCGACCCTCCAAGTAAATCTTTTCCCCGTCTCGTTTGTTCCCGTTCTTTCCCTCCATTACATCTTCCTATGTAGTTAGTCTGTAGCAACGCTGCGCGGACAAAAAAAAGAAGGGGCGACGACACTACACCCTGCAAACCTTGCACGCTGTCCCCTTCATCGCTACGACCTGCCCCTACCTTCTAGCTCTACCAAGCCTCGACCTCTTTTGTGCTGCTTCTGGCGAGCTACCCGCAGAACTACAGACCTTTCTTGGAAGTTGTGGATACGACCCCGGTGTCTGGCCTCTCTCAGATACATTATTTTCTATAATTAAAGGGAGCCTAAAACGTCGCCTGGTGATAAAAAGAAGGACTGGAGAAACCGGGTGTATCTAAGCCGTTTGGAGTACTCAGCCATAAGATAGCAAGGCAATGAGCATCTTGAGACGTAATAGTCGGTGTTCGAAGGGAAGCTAGGTCAGAAAAATGTGAGTGAGCACCAAATCGCAATTAAGCGTGGCGCTCTCCCAGTTTGCGTGCAACTGTATATATCTGTCCCGGGAAAGCTGTAGTACGGCACAAAGAGGGCCGCGCATAGACGTCGGGAAAATCGACACTTGTATGCCCATCCTGGGTGGTCGGGGTCGGCTGCCACTTTTCCACTTGGATCGGGTAAATTTTGGGGCAGTTTAGGACTCCTCCACTTCGCCACTCCACTACTTTGGAGTGCCACGGTTACTGCTTGGCCGGGTTGGGTGGCTCGCTCGCTGGGTACTGCTGTTATATCTATAGCTCACGGCTAGGGCACACTGCTATATCTTAGGGGTCTAGGTTAGTTTACTCGGTGCTATGGGAGGATACTGTAAGTGCGAAGGGCAGTATGTGTAGTTAGTTTTAGTTTTTTTGCCCTTGGGCCGTTTTGGCCAACCAGTCCCGCTTTGGGCGCTGCCGCAGCCTCTATTTAAGCGTTCTGGGTAGCGCCGGAGTCGGGAAAACCAAAACGAAAGGGGAAAGGAGAAAACGGGAGCTACCCCCCAAGAAGAGCCTTTTTCCCGTCTTTCTGCTTCTTTTGAACTTCCCCTTTTCACCATTTCCTTTCGTTTGGAGTTGGTTTTGCGGCCCACCACGCGGATGCACACTGCGCAGGGCGCGTACACCCGTCCTTCCACCTGTGCTCTATGTCCCCTCTGGCTTCCTGACCTATCCCACGCCCTAGCTCTGCCAGGTCCATTCCCCTTACGTCCTTCTCCGGGAGGAGCTACCGGCAGCACTAAATTTTTTTCCTGACCTAAAACTATGTTCTAGGAAACACCCCTCCGACAATGTTCTTGCCCGAAACGATGATGATGCTGCTGCTAGAAGCACTGGAAACTATGATGATGCCCACGATAAAAGGTACTTCCGCTTCCCGTGGGGAAGTCCTGGCACTTCCTCCTTCTTCGACCCCCCCCCCCCCTGTTCACGAGTCAAATCTGCCGCCCCATGGAGCCCATGAAGCCCAAGCCACGTCGACCCAACCCAGGTCCCAGGTCCCACAGAATTCAGGACATCATGTTGGGTAAACAGTCGACGTGAACTTAGCAGGTGTTCTCAATGAAATAGAACAAGGGATTGATAATCTGGGGAATAAAATGGAAGTGGTCCGACTTTGTGTGATCGAAGCGAAGAAAAGTTCCGCCGCCGCCGCACATTAGAACGCAGCCATGGCCAATAAGATGATGATGAAACAGATGAGCAAAATTCATGTTGAGGTGAAAGAGAGCTCTCGTCGAGCAGTTGGCGCAGAGTGATCCGTTGGCGCACGAGGCCAGGAACGCGCCGGAATTAAATCGATGTGCTCGCAATAAAATCGGAATTAAGCTCAGTTGAAGAGCAGTTTGCGCAGTTCGGAGTGGTTGAAACCCCCCCTCCATCGCATCCTCCGCCGGTGGCCGACCAGCCAGTCTCAGATGGCCGTGTGGCTTCCCAGGCCCAAACTTCTACCTCAGCACCAAGTTGCGGAAGGGAATTTGAGCCTGAAAGGTACCACAGTGGAAGGCCTCAAGTGTAGTATGTGACGGATGACCTCAGTCTTAGGCCGGAAGCAGCGCGCTATCGCGTGGCGTGCCAATTCCGACCGCAAATATAGCTCCAATGTTTTCAGTCCCATCCGTCACAACGTCTTTGATTCCCAAGCCCCTTCATCTCGTTGCTTCACAGAGAGCGGAGAGCAGTGCCCCTGGCCGCGGCCAGTATTTCCCCGGGTTGAAATAGCTCAAGACGATGTTGCTTTCATTCCAATATACAGTTGATTACCGCATTTATCGTCTCCGCAACACCTCCAGCATTCCAAGATTGGATGACCTATGCAACCTGTATCAGCTGAAGAAGTGGATCGACGGCCTGTACACGACTCTCGGGAAAGTTGATGGTTCCAATCCGATCAGGCTCTTTCACTTCCTGACCACGTTTAAGGAGTCCTTTGTCGCCTTCAATAAGTCGGAAGGAGTGGGGGTTCGTGTAAAAACCTATTTCCTGGACTTCTACGCCAAGGACGCCTATTAAACCCAGGTATTTCCAGGTACTCGCGTGTAGGGGCTTTGGATGGCAGTCGCATGGCCTCATGGCGTCCATATGCTGATCCGGAGGTACATAGTCGATGAGGTACTTCAGAAGGCTCATGATCGGGTGACCCGGGCCGCCCAGAGAGAGGGTAAGACGCGTTGGAATTTGCGCAGTGTATCATGAATGCTGCGGGCACGTACCGACATGTCTTCAACTCAGCAGAGCTTGTGCAGAACTTCGTTCGTGGTCTCCAAAACGCTACTCGTTGGCGCTTCCACAGACAGATGAAGTAGGAGGATCGGAACAGTATGATCGTTTTTCTCCAGACCGCCTTCTACGAAGGCGAAGCTCAACGGGCCCAAAAAGCTTCCATCGCCTCAAGATTTTACACCAACCTGCCGGAATGAACCATACAAGTACGGCGAGGAACCCGACCATGATGATGCATCCTGCTCGAAGTATGACATCAGACCCATCCCTCTCGTCCTGGTATCGTCTGGATCAGAAGAAATCAGTTATTGATCCTACAGCGGTGGTTAACACGGCCTTCCAGATTGGGGATATTATGATCCTGACCGACGAGCAGATCGAGAAGGCGACCAGAGAAATGAGATCAGAGAACCGTGACGTGATGCGCGCCTTTGCGACTTCTTTCCGACCTCACTGACGCCCAGATCCAGGCAGCGCAGACGGTCATTACCGGCGACTACTCGCAGTTGAGCTGCTGGAGTTGTTGAGAGATTGGACGCAACACATTCACATATAGCCATCTCAACGCATATCAACACATATACTTTGCGTACAAGTACTGCCCTCATCAGATAGAGGCTAAATCTCTCCTGAAAGAATGGTACCAGAAAAAGATGCAGTCGTTGAAGAACTCTAGTCCAGAGCCCGGTCTTTGTCCGATGAATCAGTACGATTATGGCGGTGGCGACGTTGCCGTGAGGATGGTGGAAGTGGTGGCCATTTTAAGATACCGCCTGGTCCGCAGTATCAACCCAACCATGTTTTCTTGCAGCAGCCTGGTCAGGTTCATGTTTTGTTGAACCCGGATAACCCGATGCCTCCGTCAGATCAGACCAATTCGGTAGTATGTTCGGAAAACTATTAACCACAGACACCAAGGAACACGGCGGCTTCGTCGCTCTCACGCCTCCTTCTCCAGGTAAGGAACAGCCAGTGGTTAATGAAAAGAAAAAATATGCGTGCGGAAGTCGAATCTCACCACGAGTCTCGACTAACCATAAATGATAGTGAGTTTAACCCATACCCTTGACTTCTCCCCTTCATTGAATGATGACGACAATTTTTCGCATAGCTGATTGAGAAGTAGGAGGCAGAGACTACGAAGATGACGCATGATGATGTCCCAGACAGAACCGCAATCCGGCCTAATGCCCGGATTGGTCGACGAAGATGAGTCAATGGTCAAATCCTGGAAGAACTGAGATGAGCTAAGAGAACACGTTAAAATTAAATCCTCAGACGAGAATCAGACTAAGTGCCTTGTCATGTCTCGCCAGCAGTACGAGGTGTCCAGTTCCGTCGGTGTCACTGCGAGGGTCCAAGTGCCTTTTCCATTCTTCACAGACACAGGAGCATGATACAGATTGATAAGACGTAGCTTCCTTCCCGAGGAAAGAGCAAATGTGATCACGGCGCACGAGAAGCTTCCAAAACTTGGCGAAGAAAGTGGCAATGCGTTGAAGGTGACATTCGAGGTCCTTCTTCGGGTACGCTTCGGCAATTCCCAATGTCGTGTGACATTTCTCTTTTTCAACCATTTGGCAGTCTCCGTCGTGTTGGGAACCCAATTCACCAATCGCTACATCGATTCAATTCGGTGAATAAAAGGGAATTTCGCCTTCAGCAATAAAAAACCTCCCCGTGAGGTGTCAGTGGATCAGCCATACGCGGTCCTCACGAGGAACTTAACATCCAAGGGACTTTTTCTTCCAAAGGGAATTGTTGTGACTTACGCGTCAATATCGCCTCTTGATTTGGTAAATCTGGAAATTGATACAGCTAAGGACCTATGTATGTTGCATGAAATTGCGTCCCTCAGCCTCCCGGTTGAATTATACCATACCCATGGGAAGGAAATGGACAAGGACATATCATGAAAATCATGGAACACGCTCTATTCTGTAGTATTAAGGCTCACGAGTTTTTCGCTGACGCCCTTGTGACGGCTGGCGAAGATATCAATTATGTGTGACCTGACAAGTAAAGGAATGCAACCACAGGAAAAAGTTAACCTGATTAGAAACAACCACGGAAAGGATACATGATACCATAAATAGTGGAAGATATGCCAAAGATGGAGGAATTCCAAAACCACGCGCCGGCTGAGGCACACCGTGATGAGAAGAATAGTTGGAGGGATCAGATCGACTTGGAACACCTTGAGAACTCGACCCTGCAGAAGCGCTTGATGAAGACTTTGGAGAAGCACGCATCCGTGTTCGAAGGTCGATTGGGGCAGATCAATTCTACAGAGCATCGGATCAACCTGTAGCCTGTAATAGGGCCAACCCGTCTGCAGCCGTATCGCGCTGGTACCGACAAACGCGAAAAGATTCGGGAACATATAGAGTACCGGCTGGCGGCATGTTTGATTGATCGGTTGCAGACGAAATGGTCCAGCCCGGAGCTGTTGGAACCAAAGAAGGACGACAAATTCTTTGTCGACTTCAGACGGCTCAACGCTTCTACCATCCCGGACACGTACCCGTTGCCACGAATGAACTATTTCATTGGCAGCTTAAGCAATTCGAAGGTCTTCATGCTGTTGGATGCGCTCTGGGGATACTGGGAGGTTCCGATCACAGAGGATTATAAGGACAAGATGACATTCACAAGCTAAATGAGTATCTACCGTTACCGACGAATGCCCTTTGGTTTGCGTAATGCTCCGTACAATTCACAGCGTGCTCTCTACATCGTACTATCTAGAGTGTGGTGGAAGATTTCCCTTGCATAAATCGACGACATCATATTTTTCTCTCAAAACCACGAGGAACACATTTAGCACATGGACCAAATTCTCTCCTTGCTATTTTACGCTGGCATCAAGCTTAAACTCAAGAAATGCTTCTTCTTCCAGGAAGAGGTATAGTACTTGGAATTCCGCATTCTTCCGGGTACATTGAGTGCGTACCCGGACGCGAAGGCCATGAAGGCCGTGCGCGACGCGAAATTCCCAGAGACCCTTACCCAGATGAGGAGCTTGGGTGCGTGCAACTTTTAGAACCGTTCTTTCACCGGCTTCGCGAATGTGTCCTCCTAACTTGCAGACATTCTAAAAAAGGATAGTCGCATCGATTGGGCTGACCCGCTCGAGCCAGAGCTAGGGCAAGTAGAATCCTACTACACATTGAAGGAGGCTTTAAACAACCCCCCTTTGTTAGCTCTCCTGGCTCGCGGCCGTCCCTTCATGATCGATTGCGATGCCAGTAGCTACGCCATTAGTGTAGACCTCCTTCAGCAACGGGATCCGGACACGCCCACGAAGTGGGCTACGGTGGGGTACTATCTGAAGACCTTTACGAAGGAGCAGTGGAACTTCTATGGGACGGAGCGATAGTACTACACGGTAGTTTGGTAAATCCTTACACTTCGCCCGTACCTGGAGAGCACCTATTTCATGGTCCGCACGAACCATGCGCCCCTCAAACGGATGCTGACTTTGAATGACCCTACCGGACGGCTCATGCTTTGGAGGCTCCGTCTCATGGAGTTCAACTACGAGATTTTGTACCGACCGGGTCTCAAGAATCAAGTACTGGACGCTTTTTCCAGAATTCCCGGCCCCACTGGGACCGAGG
>JAVCKV010361735.1:0-13351 GCA_032274145.1 Herpochondria borealis
CTCCCGCTCCCGCTGCCCCCACCCCTGCCTGTACCCCTGCCTGTACAGTCTCTGCCGTCTCTGCCGTCTCTGCCGTCTCTGCCGTCCCACCCGCCGCTGCTGCTGCTACCAACCTTCCCGTCCCCGTGTCGGCCTCCGTCCCCGTCCCACGTGCCCCCACCACCGTACGGCCGGGTGCCGCACGCGACGCAACCGCCCTCGTCGTCCTTGCCGTCGTCCTTGCGGCGGTGCGCGGTGCGCGTCTTGCCACAGCCCTACTGCCGGCTCGCTGCGTGGCACAACCGCCCGTGCACGCGCACGCGCGGCTGGCGGTGCCGGGGGCCCCCGTCCCCGTGGCCGTTCTGCCCGGCACGACGACGGCCGCACCATCAACGCCCGTGCCCGCGCCCGCGCCCGCGCCCGCGCTCGTGCTCGTGCTCGTTCCCGCGGCGCGACACGGCATGCACAGAATGCGGCCGTGGGCGTCGCGCAGCAACGACATGGCGCACTGCTCGCACGAAGCCTCGGCAAGCGCCGTCCACCCAGCCACGGCCTCGTCATCGTGGTCGTCGCCATTGACATTGTCGACATGCTCCTCGGCTGCAGTCGGTGGTACAGAGGCGACGTTGGCGGTGGCAGTGGCAGTGGCGGTGGCGACGTCGGCGGTGGCGACGTCGGCGGCGGCGGCGATGTCAGGCCGACGCCGACGGATCGGGAACGCGGCGGCCATGGAAGCAATGGCGGCGGCGGCCATGGCGGACGCGTTGGCCGGGTTTGCCGGGGGGTGTGCGGGCAAGAAGGCACGCTCGGCGACGGTCGACACGGCCGACGACGCGTCGGCGGTTGCAGACGGTGGCGACGAGGTTTGCAGTTGGGATTCTAGTTGCGGTTCCGGGTGCGGCTGCAGTCGTGTTTCAGTCGGCGTCGGCGGGTGTGTCTGAGCGTGGTTGTGTGGCAGTGAAGAGGCGGAGGACGGGGACAGTCGGATAAAGTCGGTGTCCGGCGCGCAGGAGCAGCAGAGAACGCGACCGTCCGACGATCGGACGAGCGGCATGTTGCAGCCCGATGGCTGCGGACAGGTGTCGGCAACTGTACAAAAGAGAAGAAGAAGAAGAATGTGGGATATAGATAGGTTGGTCAGATTGGTTGAAGAAGAAAAGTGAAACGACGCACGATCGCGGGTGGGAAATAATTACTTACGCATGGTCCAGCCGCGCAGCAAAAGGCGTGACAAACGGTTGAGACCATCCTCGCGGCGCGAGGACGGCGACGGGTCGTCGCGGGCGGACGGGCTGCCGGTCGTGCGTGCCATTGGAGCGTGGAGGAAGGCGTTGGGGGAGGAAGGGCGGGAGGTGAGATGTGAAAGGATGGCGTGGGTGATGGAGAGGGAGGAGTGTTGGAGGGTTGGATGGTTGAACGGTTTTGAAGGGGCGTTTGGTTAAGTAGGTGTACATGGGCAATGTGCAGTACCAGTCGTGTGCCACGTGTTCAAAGTATGGTACAGTATGATAGATCCTATCCAAAAAGCGCCATTATTCGATTGCTGTAGATCAGACTTGTGGCAGGGCGCATTTCGGGCCCGATTTCGGCGATTGCAATTTCGGAGCATGACGCTTTTTGCTTCGCACAATCACGGTTGCGAGTTGACCCGACGCACACGCACACGGCCACACTATCTACATATAGTTTATACAGTACACCACAGTACTATGGTACAGGTACTGCACCCTGTCTACGGGCCTACATGATACCTATCTTCCCGTAACATACGGGTACTGCAATGGTTGCAATACAGTACAGTACGCCATAGCTACTAGCACTGTAGCTGAAGAGCTGAGTTTGCAAAAATGTCCATCTCTGTTCACATCCTCCGCTCGCTGCCTCCGCCCTCCTCTTCGTGCCCGTCCCCGCCGAGGAGCTCACGCTTGATGTCTCGTCGGCTCACTCGACCATTATTCCTCCTCCTCCTCCTCCTCCTCCTCCTCTTCCTCTTGTTCCGCTTCCTGCTCTTCTTCACACATGGCGGTGCATCGCGCCCGCACACCCGCCGCGTACGGCGCACCTCAGAAGCGCAGCACTTGTCGCGTCGGCTGCCCCGATCCCTCCGGCAGCGGCGCTGTCCGTTACGCGCGCACTTTCTGCACCCGGGCGAGCAGCAGATATTGCCCTTGCACTTCGCCTCAGCCGTTTCCTTCGTGTCGCCCGGCGTGTCGCGCCTTCTGCCCGCCTCCTTAGTCCTCTCACCGTCGTCGTCGTCGCCGTTATCCTCTTCGCCCACCACCTCGTCGGCGACCGGCTCTTCGCCGTCCCCATCGCCATTGGCATTGGCATTGGCATTGGCATTGGCATTGGCATTGGCATTGGCATTGGCATTGGCATTGGCATTGGCATTGTCACGGGCGGCGTTGGGACCGATGTAGCTGCGCACGTCGTCGAGCGTGAACGACGGGGTGCGCCCATTGCTAAACGGGCGCGGTCTGGCGAACCACGATCGTGCGCGGCACTGCTTATCACGCTTGCACTTGCCCACAGGTTGATCGGACGCGGTTTGACAAAGGCCCTGCCGATTGACCGAGGGGCCCTTACCGGGACGATACTCCGCTTTACAACCGCGGGCAAGTTTCTTGCCGCCCGTGACGCGGACATGCGAGCAATGGTAATAGTCGGCAAAGGTGCCGTGTTTGAGCGACCAATGCAGCCCGCCGTACCAGGCGAGGGCGAGGACGTAGTCGCCGTCGGGCAGACAGGACGGGATGGTGACGCGGGTGCGAATCGAGCGGTTCGCCTTGTCAGAGCCGCAGAGCCGACGCGACGGACATTGGACCTGGCCGCTGTCCCAGCACGTGTAGAAGAAGGCGAGACGGCTGTGCGCGGCACGTGACCACATGCTCTGCGCCGGGACCAGGGCGAGACGCGCAAAGCCGCCGCGGTGGTTGTTCAGTACCCATTGGACGTTTGTTCGCTCGCCGCGCTTGAAGACACGCGCGGGACGGGCGACTGAGTTTGCCTGGCGGCCAAACTCTTTGTGCGGGCAGACCATGTTGCATTGACGGCGGCAGTGCTTCGTGATGTAGACCTGGTTGTAGGTCGGCGGGTCTGAGAGCCAGGTGTGGGCGGCTGCGCGGTGCGGTAGGTGCGAGAGGGAGAGGGGGAGGATGAGCGAGACGAGGAGGGGGAGCACGGGGAGGAGACGATGATGGAGATGACGGTGATGGTGAGGCGAGCGGGGGCGCGGAGGGCGTGGTGTGGAGGACATGGCGCGGTGCAGTACGATAGGATAGGAAAGCGGGCGGTGTGTGCGAGAGTGAGTGAGAGAGAGTGGGTAAGAGAGTGGGTAAGAGAGTGGGTAAGAGAGTGGGTAAGAGAGTGGGTAAGAGAGTGGATGAGTATGGACTCGTGGGCCACAAGCTTCCGGGAAGCAGCGGCAGGCAGGAAAGTGGGAAGGACTGTGGAGGGGGGGGGGTGGGGGTGCGATGAGGGAAGGCAAGAGGAGGGCAAGAGATGCGTTGTTTATAAAAAAAGCAGGGGGCGCAAAAAAGAAAAAAAAGAATCGTACCTACCGGTGCGTCGGGGGCGGGTTGCGTTAGAGTGGAGGAACGGAGAGTGAGGGCGGGAACGGATACTGAGCATGCAATGACATTGCGCTGGGTGCGGAGAAGGGGTTGGCGCCGGTCGGGCCACGGGCGGCCACCAGGATGCGACGCCGGAGGGAGTGTGGATCGGCGCCACGCGGCTGGAGCTCGACGAGGGAGCTGCGACGCGCGACACGTACGACCCTTAGAGGGACCTTTATATAAACCCTGTAGCACACACGGGGCGGCGGCCGCGGCGCGCGATGGGAGTCATTCCCAAGCGTCGTCGATCCGAAAGTATAGAAATAAATAATAATAAAAAAGAGCGAGCGAGCGAGCGAGCGAGCGAGCGAGCCCGCGCACGCTCAGCACGCACATTCCCAAATCCCGACAACAACAACAACAGCCACAGAAAATGCGCCGTGCACGTGCACGGGCCTGGAATGCCGGTATTTTTTGCTGATCCCATTACGTGACGTAAGCATTTCAGTTCCAACCGACATCGATCATCCCTTTCATTCAAATTCAAATTAAATATTAAAAATAATTAACTGACTGTACCGTAACTCTTATCGTACAGTGTCATACTCAGTACAGTGCAGACTTCGGGCCGAATAGCCCTCGCCCCGCAGGCGGCGCTCCACACCCACCTCATATACAATACAATGTCCTTTTGCACAACCTCGCGCAACAATACCCTCTGCCACTTTTTCGCTCACCTTCGCGTCACCACCACAACCTCGCCTCCCCCCGTCTTGCTTTTGCTTCCCGGTCGCCTTGTGACCTCGCAATTGTCTTGGCTCCTTCCACCTACGTACTTTCTCACCCCTCCATTCACTGCTAAATCCGCCCCCTGGTGTCATTCTCTCTATGTAAACCACACGACATTCACTGTCGCCTCCCTCGATCCTCCCATCGGCCTCGACGCCGGCCCCTAACTTTACCTCCCAACGTTACATCATCGCCCTCCTCCATCCATCCATTCATTACCCCCTTGTACACCCTTCCACCCTCCCCCGCCTCTCTCTCTCTCTCTCTCTCTCTCTCTCATCTCCAGCCTGCCTCCATCTTCCTGTATCTTTGCTTCTGCCATCTCTGCCTGCTCTGCCTGCTGCGGACTGCCCTCACGTTTCGAACGGCCGCCCCGCATACGACGACCGTCACGTGTCATTGAGAAACTGCGCGCGCAGAGACCGAGAGAGAGAGAGAGAGAGAGAGAGAACAAATTTGGTATGCTCTGCATCATTCTCCAGCCCATACACCCTGCTCACCGCGTCATACAACAAACAACAAACCCTCGCATCGTCAGGCACACGATAGCCCCAGTCTATCTCAGAGGCGTGAAGTGGCGTCCGATACACACACCACGTCACCCCGCTCTCATACAACCCACCCAGGTCTGACACTTTTTCTTTTCTATTGCTTGCTCCTCTTTTTTTTTTCTTCTTCTTTTGTCTTTGATGTAACCTTCTCACATGTGAAATGCTCGACAGAAACTTTTGGTTGGGTAGGTGGCATCAAGCACCGGCTATGAGAAAGACGCGCGTGTTCTTACATGTGAGTGAGTGAGTGTGGGCGAGAGTGTGTGGGCGAGAGTGTGTGGGCGAGAGTGTGTGGGCGTGAGTGAGTGTGTGATGACTCTTCGATGACCAAACAGCGACTAAACTTTTTCGATGTGTCTTCCCGCGGTCATACAATCCTTCTCGTTTCAACCTAACCTTCAAAAAAGAAGGAACGGGGAAAACTAAAAACAAGAAAAGCAAGCAAGATATATAGGTATAAGCTATCGATGTCGACGTCTGCCAGATGTGGGGTCAGTCCATAAACAACGTGGCACAGAAGCGCCATGGGCGTCATCAGCGTGGTCGCCTGCCCGCATCCCACGGGCCAGAGGGGAACGAAAGAAGAGCCAGACTAGCAACACAGTCCTCGCCAGCACAATCTCAGTACCAACGCCAGCAAAAAAAAAAAAAAAAAAGTTGCTCTTGTGGACATTGCATTAATAATATGGCGGCTCTCACCCTCTCACCCTCTCACCCTCTCACCCTCTCACCCTTTCATACAAACACACAATTATAAAATGAAAAAAAAAAAAGAGTCGTTGGCCCTCCGACACTCGGTCCAACGCACGCCGGTCCATTTGTTCGCGCGCTCCACCGTGTGCGTCGTTTCTCCACGGTGGCCACCTGCAACTGCGCTCACTTGCGTCACCGTCGCCTCCCCTGAAAGCCGGTCTTTGACTGCATCTCCAATCGTTCATCCTCTCTACTTCCAGCTGCTGTCTCTACACTCCCGTTCTCTCGAAGCGACTCTAAGCTGCCTCCAGTCAGCAGCTTCACATTGTACATGCATTCCTCTTTCAGGGACACAATGTTTCCCGTGTTGAGAGACGTGCAACCAAGGGAGCATGCAGAGGAAGTCGGTTGGGGGCATTGGATGGGGCGGGCGGCAAAGTATTGTAGTGATTCGTAACGCCCGTCCATTTACACCCTACACGTACCCACACCTCGGGTAACGCGCGCCGCTCCTCGTCTCTCACCAACGCAGCAGCCACTTACAGTACTCTTCTTCTCTCTTCTCTCTTCTCTACACACCTACACTAGTAACATACTTACACAATCACACAATCACACAATCACACAATCACACACACACACACACACCATCTTTCTCATCACTCACCCTCTACTTTCTAGCTCGAGCTAGACCGAGTAGTAGCGTGCAGGCACTTCGCGTCGGCTCCGGCTTCCCGATCCCGTTCTCCTGATCATCGGCCCGACCGTGTACGGCCCGCGTCCAGAAGCACCAGACTCTCGTGCAGGCGGCAGTGGCGGCAGTGCGGGCAGCGGCGGTAGCAGTTCCAACCGCTCCATCTGCGCCTCGGCCTCTCCGCTTATGTGCGCCGCCATCATCCGGTCCTGCTCATTCAGTCGCGCCAGTCTAGCCCGTGCCCGGTCGATCACCACATCGTCGTCAACCCTGACGACGCCGCCGCCGACAGCCGCCGCTGCCGCCGCCGCCGCCGCACCACGCAGACCACCACCACCGTTACCACCACCATTACCACCATTACCACCACCATTACCATTACCATTACCACCACCACCACCGCCACCGCCATCGGTGCCATCGCCACCACCACCATCCGTGCCACCACCACCGCTGCCGGGATGCGGGCCGAGCCTGTGCCCGTCCAGTTCCTCCGTGCGCACCCCGCACGACGAGTACATGCGCGCCGTCGGCCCGGTAGCCTGCTGAAACATGCGATTCCGGCCCTTTTGCGTGCCATAAACGACCCCGTCAGCGACCCCGCGCACCGGCGAAAACACAGCCACATTAATTTCGTCCTCAGCCCCGCCGCCATTCCCGTCCGCCACGTCCATGTCCGCGCACAGGCTGCGAATCCGTTCAAATTTCTCGTCCACCTTGTAAATATCGACCACACGCACCTGCGGCGGTTCACGTTCGAGAGTGTTGTGGCCGCCCGCGGCGGCCTCCTCGTAAAGCTCTGCGTGTCGGCGGAGGACGGGGTTCGTGGGACGAAACGAGAAGCCTGCGAGCAGATGTTTGGAGGTGGGCGAAAACTTGAGATTCGTGAGGGCCGTCACGTGCCCGCGGTCCAACGGCGTCTGATACAGCACGGTCCCGACGGCAACGTTGGCCTTTGCGACGAGAGAGAGGACTGCGATGTGGAACGGGAACGTTTCGCCCACTTGAACTGGGATGCAGGCGGCGAGCATCGTGCCGCACGGCGAGAAGTGGATGCCTGCGTCATTGTAGGCCACTGCGCGAGGCACGACGAGTACGGGCTCGGCAAACTTTCTGTCAATACGTCGGTCAAAGCGGTGGATCACAAGTTTGAGCGTGAACTGTTGCTCGTCGGTTGGCGGTGGGACGGGCGGGTTTCGATTCTTCTCACCAGTCATGAGCATAGTGCCCGAAGGATGAAAGTCGACCATATGAAAAGGGTTTTGGCCCTCGACAAGCTCGCGGGGGAGACCCGGAGCATTCGTGCCGTCAAGTTCCGAGCTGGTTGACCGAGCACCGTCACGAACGTCCGTCATGTAGTCCCAGAGAAGGAGTGAGCGACCGGAAGTGACAGCGAGTAACGAGCCGTCGGGACTGAAGCTGACGCACGAGATGCTGGAGCGGAAATTGTGCTTGCGAATACACACGCCTTTCGACACGTCCCACACGCGACAGTCGCTGCCAAGACAGCCTGAGGCGACGATGGACGAGTCGCGCGGGTGGAAACGCACCGTCCACGGCGTGCGAGGATGTCCGTCCAAACAGGCGATCTGGCGACCCGTGGGATACTCGAAGACTTTCACAGAGTGGTCGCCGTGTGTCGAGGCGAAGAAACGCCCGTCGTGGCTGAAGGCAATCGAGATCGTGCTCCGCACGAGCGGGGAGGAGCGGTCGAGATCGACGTAGCGACCCCCGTCCAGACGGGCCAGGGTGTTGCCCTCGATCCAGGAGACGAGGGAGGAGGGGATGGCGGCCGTGGAACCCATTTCGCGGGCGCGCAGGAAGTGGTGGCTGGCGACGGGGCGCGGGCGACGTCGGACCGAACTGTGCTGGTCGGAATCGGCGTGCGTGTGTTGGTGTTGGTGCCCAGGGCGGATGTTGTCGTTATCGCTGCTGTTGTTATTCTCCTTGTCCTTGTCGGGTTGGGTTCGTAGTTGTTGCTGTTGCTGTTGCTGTTGTTGTATGTGTTGTCGTTGATGTTGTTGTTGTTGTTGTTGTTGTTGTTGTTGTTGGCGGTGCGGTTGTTGTTGGTACGGTTGTTGTTGGTATGGTTGGGGTTGGTATGGTTGCCTGTTTTGAAGACGGCGGTTGTTGGTGGAGCGGTGGTAGTGGGGTGCGGTGTGCGGGACGGCGGTGTCGATGTCCATGTGGAGGTCCATGTTTTGTGTTTTTTGGTTTTTTTTAGTATGCACGTGTTGATTCGTTGGTGTGTGGGACTTTCGGCGAACCGTGTGTGTGCGTGCCAGGCTTCGTTGTTTTCCTCACGTTGATTGTAGCCTTCTTGCGTTGAGGTTTTGTTTGGGCGTGACAAAGGAGTCGGGCAATCTCGTATCTCTGCTTGTTTTTTTCCTCTCTTTTTTCTCCCTTTTTTTCTCTCGTACGGAATGAAAATACGCTAGGAGAAGAAGAAGAGGCGGGGAGAGGAGGAGGCGGGGGCCGTATGAGGAAGACAGAGAGTGCGGGTGGGTTGACAGTCGAGAGACGAGGCGGCGGCGGGCGCACGGGTACGGTGTGCCGAGGCGGGGTGGTTGTGAGCAAGCGTGGCGGACTTAAAAAAAAGGGGAAAAGGGAAAGATCAGAGGTAGGCTGGCGGGAGAACGGCCCAAAAAGCCTATCTGCGAGCGGTGCGACGGGAAAGGGGGAGAGGGAGAGAGGGAGAGAGGGAGAGAGGGAGAGAGGGAGAGAGGGAGAGAGGGAGAGAGAGAGAGAGAGAGAGACTGTGGGTGACAAAGGAAGGCTAGCAACTTCCAAGGTTCGAGGGCCCTGCAAGCATGGGGGAAGGAAGAGGGGAGGGGCCCGACTCAAGCGATCAAAGTGGAACCAGTCGAATCGCCATTGTGCAGATCCATTGAGCCTGCAATCATTGTACTTTGCATGCGCGTGTGTGCATCGTGGTGTGGGTGGGTGTTGTCGGCCTTGAAGGGGGGGGGGATGGATCACACGGCGCATCAGCCTCAAACCTGGCAGAGTCTCTGCGGGCCGTCGCATACAATACTCTAGATGGATGCCTACTACACAGTATCCGCTTATCGACTGTTTCAGATTACATTGTTTGCAAGGTAGGTTTGCGTGGGGGATCCAACCATGAAACTCATCACGGGCTTCGTTCGAATCGCGAAAACAATGGGCAACATGGTGCGGGATATGACGATAGCAGAGAGAGATGTTGGTAAGATCATCCTACCATCGGTACCGTACCTGATTGTGACACTCGCTACTCCAGTTACCGGTCCTTACTGACTGTCTACTCTACCTGTCCAGAGTACTATCGGTATACCACCAAAACCCATTCTCTCTGATCGCTGTTGCATCTGCATTCTTACTCTACTCTACCCCAGAAACTACCTAGCTGTTTGCAGTTAGCCCAAAGCAGGCCGGAGCTGAGTCAAGTCAATGTCTCCACCAAGCAGCTTACACTTACTCTAGTACTTGCATGTCGTACTCTACTCCCAATCACCTTGCTTCGTCTTGCTGTACCTGGTAAAGTCGCGGCAAACTCAAAGCAAGTCAAGCGACTCACTCCAACTGCCACCCGAACTCGTTCCCGCTTTGCCGCTCAATCTACACTGAACACTCGCCAAGATAGGTAGTCGGTACATCTACTCTACACACTGGCTTACCAATTACTTACCGACAACAGCAATCATCTACACACCCATCCGTACTGACTACAGTACTCTAGCCCTAGCACATACCCATCAACTCAAGCTAACGGCTCCACGATCCGCCCATACCTATCTGCATCTGCATCTGCATCTGCCCTGCCCTGCCCTGCCCTGCCCTGCCCGCAATCGTCAACCCAACCATGGCTGAGCCTGCCGAGGAAAATCCAATTGTCTTCTTTGACATCACTCTAGGAGGTGCGTAGACTACCTTGGACAGAGATTACCTATTCTCTCCCCACCCCAGTTCCCCATGTGACTGCGACTGCGCATCACACCCTACAGCAGCCAGTACAACAAACAAACAAACCAACAAAACCAACAACAAGATTGACTCTGGGATATGCTCAGACTGACCGGTTTCCCGCAGGCGAGAAATTGGGTCGAATCAAGTTTGAACTTTTCCAAAACGTCGTGCCCAAGACCGCAGAGAATTTCCGTCAATTCTGCACTGGCGAGACGAAAAACAGTCGAGGCCAGCCGCAAGGCTACAAGGGGAGCAAGTTTCATCGTGTGGTAGGCGAAGCTCCCTATCTACCTAGACAGCATCCAAGCCATGTCATCACTGACACGACTACCTAGATCAAAGGCTTCATGATCCAAGGCGGCGACTTCATCAACAATAATGGCACTGGCTCACGCACCATCTGGGGCACAGAGAAGTTTGCCGACGAAAATTTCACCCTGCCACACGACAAACCAGGACTGCTCTCCATGGCAAATTCTGGGCCGGTACGTTTGTCAAATCTCCGTCTCAGGTCTCGTTCATCTGTCCCCGTCCCAATCTGGCATGTTGCATCCGCGTATCATGGCTAATGCTTGGACCAGAACACCAACGGCTGTCAGTTCTTCATCATCACCGCCAAGAATGGAACACCCCATCTGAATGGAAAGCATGTCGTGTTTGGCAAAGTCATCGAGGGCATGGATGTGGTCACCAAGATTGAGAACACGAGGACAGTGTCAAACCCCGAGGGCAAGCCGATGCAAGATGTCACAATTGCGCAATGTGGTGAGATGTGAGCAGTAAAGAGGAAGCCCAGCTATTATCTACCTAGTTGCGACATGTGGGCGAGTGCAATCATCCAACTTGAAGTCTTGCACCATGGTTCGCAGTGAAGAATAAAAAAGCTTGCTGACATAATCTGGGACCCATTGAAAAGTCTCACCCACCTACGAGACCGTCGCGTGCGGCCATCCCCGCCCTCGCCTTCACTTTTTCTCTTCCCGCCCACAAACACCGCCAACCAACGTCGAATTCCCGCGTCACCGTTGCGCCTGCTCAAATGTAGCCACCGACTCTTCCAACCACCTCTTGCACTTCAACTTCAACATGGTCTCTCTTGCCTCAACGGAAAGGGCAGCGCTTGGCACCGTCGTCCCGAGCGTTGGTGGCAGCCTCAAGCGTAGACACGCCGACAGCTCGTCCGACGCAGAAAACAACGCCCCATCGAGCCAGCTGAAACGCCGCCGGGTGACGTTTGATCCTGATGTGGATGTGCGCATCCTGAGCGACGACAAGGACAAGAGCCTGGAACTGGTGGGCGAGGAAGTACGGAGGGCGATGGAGAAACACGGTGCGGGGGAAAAGGCGGCCTACGATGGGCTCAAGGGCCTGTTCAGGGAAGCACCCACCTCCAAGGATGCCCCTCTTACCGGCCTGTTGCAAAAGTACCTCATCGCCCTCAGCAACCATGCGCCCCTTCTCGACCACAGCTGCAAGGGTCTCGTACACGCTGTCATCGATTGCAGCTGGATTGCACGCAATGAGCACTTTGTACGCTCGTACCGCCACTTCCTCCGCTCGCTGCTGTCAGTCCAGACTGGTTACATGTCCACTATTCTCCAGATGCTTGTCAGCATGTTCCTCAACCCTCCCCCAGTAAATGCCCGGCAGCAAGACGACCCTCCTGTTCAGCGAGTCCGCCTCCAGACTCGAGTGCACGAGACGCTCAAGTCCATCCTACGACACAGCCCCATGGCCAGCACCTTCCTCGCCCCCGTCATCACACACACATTCCCATTCTCCGACGATGACGCAAAAACGCACGTCGAGTTCATCCGCAACATACTCAAAGTCAGCGAGTATGCGCCAGAGATCAAGGGCGAGATTCTCTCACTTGTCACGGAGAAGCTGGTCAAGATCGACGTTCAGATGCAAGTAGACATGGAAGACTTGGATGATGACGTCGATGAGCGTCTCGTAGGCGATGCCATCAACGACGCCGAAGACGACGATGATGATCTTAGCGACAATGGCTCCGTCTCCAGCGAAGAGAGTCTCGATCCAGAAGAAGCGCGCGTCAAGCAGATCAAAGAGCTCATGCGCAAACTGGACAATATCATGGATGTCCAATTTGCATACTACGACTCCATATTCGAAAAGGGCAATCTTTTGGCAATTGACGAAATCTTCGAATCCCTTCTCTCTCAATTCGCAAACATCATCCTCCCCACCTATCGCTCCCGCCATACACAATTCGTCCTCTTCCATTTCTCTCAAACTTCCTCAGATCTCATCAACCGGTTTGCAGGTTGTTGTTCGCATCTTGCCTTTGACCAAGGCCGTCCACAACTCATGCGCGCGAGCGCAGCGGCCTACCTTGCGTCGTTTATCGCGCGCGGCGCCCACGTTTCCCGGGAAGTAGTACGAGACGTGTTCGACCTTCTTTGCTACCACCTCGAAGCACTGCGCATAACCCACGAACCCTTATGCAAAGGCCCCGATCTCCGCCGCTACAGTACCTATTACGCCATTTCACAGGCACTCATCTACACATTTTGCTTCCGCTGGCGCGACCTCATCATCACCCCAGATGACACGCCGCCCACTGACGAGGACATCATCTACCACGAGGGCGACTTCACATGGCACTCATCCGTGCAAGAAGTCCTTCGCCGAAATATTTTTTGCCGCCTCAACCCGCTCAAGATCTGTGCGCCGACAATTGTATCGCAGTTTGCGCGCATGGCGCACCACCTGCGTTTCATGTACATCTACCCGCTCATCGAAACAAACAAGCGCGTTCGTCTGGCGCGGAGTATGGCGAGCGGCTACCTCGATGGTATTGGAGGGCGCGAGACGGCGCTGACGGGCAAGCGCGGCGAACAGACCTTTCTTATGGATGCGTATTTTCCGTTTGACCCCTATGTGCTGCCGAAGAGCAAGAGGTGGGTTGAGAGCGATTATGTGCAGTGGAAACCTGTGCCTGGTATGCCTGTTGAGAAGGAGGAGGACGATGACGATGACGAAGAGGAAGATGACGACGAGACGGATAGCAGTGTAGACGGGGAGAGCTCTGACGGGGAAGGTGGGACAAAGGATTTGACACCCCATGATGACCTGGACGACGGCAGCACAGAAGCTAGTCTATAACGTCCCTCCTCCCT
>JAVCKV010361846.1:0-13346 GCA_032274145.1 Herpochondria borealis
AGCACAGCATAGCTAATTTACAAGCTGTGATGAACTTTTACTGAGCTATTTTCGCTCTAACTTTGGATACCCATGAATGGGGCGAGGAATAGCGCCTGTGCCGTAGGAATCGTAACCATCGAAAACGGCATCATCACTGACAGCTATTACACACTCATAAAACCACCTGGGAATTCTTACCATTGGGGATGTATCAAAGTCCACGGGATCAAACCTGCAGACACAATCACCTCCCTTACTTTCTCTGAGCTCTACCCTGAGATTCAGCGCAGATTACAGGGAAAAATAGTAGTCGCACATAATGCCCCATTTGACCGCGCTGTACTCAAAGCCTGCATGGACCTAACTGCTCTAGATTACGATACCCTAGACATCCATGACAAATGGGAATGCACCGTCCAAATCTATCGCAAAAAAGGCTTCAAGCCCTGCAGCCTCAGCGCCTGCTGTGATGTCCTAGGAATAGACCTAGAACATCACCAAGCCCTCTCCGACGCTAAAGCATGTGCCGAGTTATACCTACGCAGGTAACCTCATTCAATTGATTCCTGCTCTATCGTAATAATTTCACTCAAATTCTAATTAACAAAAAACTCACCTCAATCGAGACGTGCCTCTTCTTGTGTGCTCTTTATCTAGGAACCGCGACTATCCTCTGGAACAGTCTCGATTACTTCCTCCCTAACAGAATGCATAGCTTTCTCTTCGAGAGGATGGAGCTAACGATGCAAGACTGGTGGCGCTATACACTCTTTGCACATGTTATAGGAGGACTAATCTGTCTACTTTCTAGCTTACTCCAATATTCTAAATTCCTACTTAAACGCGCACCACGTGCACATAAATCTCTCGGACACATCTATGCACTGAGTATTATCGCCCTAGTTTTCCCTACAGGTGTTGCACTCAGTTTCGTAGCAAAAGGAGGCACCTCAGGAATGATTGGCTTCCTCTTTTTAGCAGTCGCCACACTAGCAACATTAGTCCTTGGCATGATCGCCATCTTCAGACGCAACATCAGATCTCACCAAGCATGGATCACTAGATCATTTGCCCTGATCACTACAGCCATCACTTTTCGCACGCTACAAATGGGGATTTCCAATCTAGAAATTTCTGCAGAAACCAACTACCAACTCTCACTCTGGCTCAGCATTGTTATCAATCTAGTACTCGCTGAATACTACCTCTATAAATCTAACCGCAAACCAACAACCGACCAAAAATAAATATATGAAAACACAACTAAAGAAACAACTGAAACGAGTCATTCCTGTCACCGTATGCACTAGCATCGCGCTCATTAGCACTGCATTTGCAGATGAGATCATCAGCTATAAGTCAGCTGCCATTGCTAAAAATAAGGTGACTGAACAGCCAGCCACAGAGAAAAAAGCACCTGCAGTGGATCCAGCTATCACCGCTATCGAAAAAGAAATCCTTACCCCTGTGAGGCTTCAAGAGCAGGTGTCACACAGTTTCTCTAGATCGAGGTCTCGTAGATCAAACTCATACCAACTGGTAGAGACAAGTTCTAATAAAGAAGAAGGCGCACGATACTTTGACATCCTTGTCACGACCAATGATTCATTTAAGCTTATCATAATAAAAAAACTCGAGCTAGAAAGTGACCCAGTAAAAGTAGAGCCTAAAATAGAACCTAAAATAGAGCCTAAGTCTTACCTCAAACTCAAATATCTAACAGCCTCTAACAAAGTTCTTATCCAGCAGAATCACGAGTGGGTAGAAAAGAGTAAGCACAAGTATCTCAAGCATCTTCCTGTCACAGTAAATAAGAGGTAAGCCTATTAAAAGCGCACTAATCTAATAGAACCCGCTCCTCCAAGTGCTGTGATCTGAGACTTCAACTTCTCGATCAACACAGCACTGCCATAGAAAGGTCCCGCACCGGCTCCACCAGTGTGATGGGTTTCTATTAGAATAGGCTCACCATTCACCATGATGAATGAAGGGTTCCCGCTGTCGCCAGACACCAATATTTTACCGTAACCTAGCTTCTTCTGTGCATCATAGCGGAAAAATATTCTTTCACCTGAAACACCGCCTACCTCATGTACGAACACCCGCTTATTCTGATCAGTCACTAGGACAAACTCTCCTTTTAACCTCTCAGCTAATCCCTCAGAAGGAGCTAACAAAGGATAGACCTTATACCCCACTGGCACTGGCTGATTTAGCAGCCCCACAGCGCAGTCACCATGTACTTTTCTAGCGGCCACTAACATCCGCTCAACTCGCTTTCCATTTCTATCATGAAACACAACTGAACTAGGAACTTTACGCATATAATGCGCCGCCATCACAACATGCTGCCTAGTCACTAGCGTACAAGTTCGTTTATCATTAAATGAAATACCAGAGGCATCAAACTTCCGCGTCCACGTATTATTCATCACACTATCCCCTAGCGAGTCATACTTCTTAAAAATCCCTGGATCATCATAAGCCACAGGCATATCAGTAACCTTGGTCAATCTGCTGACCGAAGGAAATCCAGACATACTACCTCCTACACAGCTCACTAATCCAAACCCAGACAATAAATTAACCATTACGAGTAAGCTATATTTTATATTGTTCATTTACAAATTAAAGTCTCTAATTATCATCCTACCAAGAAAAAAATCACCTTTAGCGATTCTCGCGCTATTACCTTCTCTTCTTCTCCTTCACACTACAAACATAAATACAATGTCTAGCGCGCTTGGATCTCTCATGTGACTTAGCAGCATGAGCCACCACTTCAAAACCTTCCTTCTCTAAAAACTTCTTAAACTTCGGAGCAGGCTCTGAAAGCCAGTAGGAGACTTTACCAATTGGAGTTAAGATTTGTTGAATCTTCTGTAAGAATTCAGAAGTATACAGTCTATTATTACCAGCTTTGATAAGATCATCAGGAGTATTATCGATGTCTAGCAAGAGAGCGTCGTATGTGTTACTGTCTTTCCTCGAAATAATATCAAATAAATCACCATGGGAAATCACTGCTCTAGGATCTTCTAATAAAGGACCATTGCATTCAACTAGAAATGTACGACTCCAATCGATCAGCGGCTGCATCAGTTCCACGACCTCTACCTGTGCGGGTTTACCCACGAGTTGCAGCGTTCTCTTCAAAGTGAACCCCAAACCTAGACCCCCAATCAAAACCCGAGGCTGATCTGGTCTAGTAGGCTTATCTACCAAAATATGTTTACACCCCATATCAGCTAGCATCTCCTCTGAATAAGTGTAGGCAGTGCTCATCAAGTCATTGCCATTATACTTCAGATAAAATTCTCCATCACGCTTGTGCAAGGAAAGCACCGTTTTCTCATCTATTCGAGACTCACCAAGATCTTCGTAAGGTTTCATGACAGCCACCATCTTGGAAAAAACAACAGGTGCAAGCATTGTCTGCTAAAAAACACCTCAATACTTTATGAGCTATTATTGCTATTAATTCTCCATATCTGCTAAACAAAGATAAAACCCGCTACAGAAATAGAACTAAGACATTGTCAGTCAGATTATTCGAACCACGGCAGGGTATAGAAACTCTCATACAAGCTTGTACAAAATATCATCTCTGGTTAAACAAATCTAACTTGCTAAGCCCTGCATATGTTAGGGGTTTTGGGGTTCTATTTAGAGCGTAATATCTTCTTGTAAGTATCTCATTTTAAATTAATTTTTGATTAAGAAATATGAAAATAACCACACCCCTCGACCGTTTCGGAGAGATCGTAATCAAAAACCTCCGAGACAGCCCTATCGAAGCAGCCGAGCTACTCATGGCTAACCGAGCGAAAGCAGATGATGACTCTCAATTAGCTTTTCTGCAAAATCAACTCACTCAACTAGATGAAAGTCAAAGAGAGTTGATAAGGCAGTTATTAGACTATACGAGCACGGTAGCTATCCATGATTTTATTTCTGAACTTCAATACGCCAATGACGAAGGAGTAGAAATTTCAGTTGATGATATAAATATAATCGAAGAATCCGACGATGTTCAAAACAAATTATTAGACGAAGATGGCTGGATAGAACGGTTTAGCCGATACAACACCATGGACTGATTTTTTGTACAAATTCGGCTCGTGCATTAGCCATCATCTTATGTGCTGCTGCCAACAAGCCTACCATCGCTTTCAAAATGGCTGATGACCAATTTAAAGCCCTCACCATATTAACCTTTGCTTTTGTTCTGCTTATTTTACTTTTAATACTATCTACTCAGAAACAGTGGCTCGGAGCCTTACAAATAAATGACCTTCTATTGCCAAGGTACGGCGCAACCTAACTTCAACGAGATCGACACCATCGGTCATTCCGTCAGTAACCGACATCACGACATCATTGCTGGGAACTGCCTCAATCCATACAGCTAAGTTATTACTATATTCGACCGAAATTTTTGTATTTACGTCATCTACTGCTAGATCATTCCTTTGATAAGAGAAAATTATAAAATCAGTATCAGATTGGTTGACAAGAGTAGGTGTCAGCAAGATATCATCAGCTCCGCTAGTAGGATCCCCTCCTAATGCCCATTCGATTACATTGTCTAGACCTCCACCGTCAAAATCCACATTCTTAGACGTATTATTCAGTCCAGTAAAGCCATCGGCCCAGTCAGTATAACCGCTCCTTTTTGAACCAATAACGCTTGCGTAAGTTGATCCGAATCGGATTTCATCGAGAATTAGACGACGAGGTTGGCGGATGGATAGTGTGTCGTAAGTACTCTGATCAACAGTAACCTTTAATGTTGATATAGGAGAGGCAGGCAATACCAGGTCAGATCCAACTTCAAATAACTCAATGGTGTCTGGGTCAGTCATTGAATTACCCCAAGTCATACGGCCTACAATAAAACCTAGATGGGGGGTATTGAATTCAGGCTTACTATTAGTAGCTGCTATATAGTTGCCAGTATCAGCTGGGAAAAACGCTGCTTTAGGAACCTTTTTACTTAAATGAAATCCGACACCCGTCCCCCCTGTAATGAAGGAACCACGATTAGAACTACTTGTCGGGCCAAAGGAATTGGCCGCGAGAGCGACAGAAAGTGATGAATTTGTAGCATTTGCGCCTTCTTCATACCCGGTAATAAAGCTGAACCATAGTGTAGCGCCATGATCAAGAAGCCCTCTGTCAGCGAGTGCAGATGGTGAAATAGGACGATGATCACCTCTATCAGTTCCGCGCTGACTAGATCTAATTAGCCGGCCTCCGCTCACAGGAAGGTTGAAGTAAGTTTGGGTACCTATCCCGATAGTGGCATACTCATTGCCAAACCACTTTCCAGTCAGGCCAGTTGGAGAACCCACCTGGTTATTGAGAGAACCGATAATGTAGTCAAAAGGTTCATAGATCGCGGCAAGATCAGCACGAGCACCACCGAAGTGCATCCTGATTTCGGCTACAACGCTCGATCCATTTGTCGGCCGAACACGATAAACCGCCGACCCTGTTACTGGTGGATTTGTGTCAATAAAGCTTGTGGCAGTGCCAATCAAAGCGGATTCAAGAATGACGTCATCACGAGAAACTTCGATAGCGCTGTAGCTTTGATTATTTTTCCAGATCAGATTAATACCTTCGTTGCTCCGATAGCTCCGAAGCTCAGTTATTCCCGTATTGATAGTAACAGCAAGTGGTGGACAAGTACCCGTAGGCATGTTGAATTGAATTTCATAGTTGTTTACTCCTGGTTCTGCATCAACGTCGAAATAGCTAGCTGGGTTTGAAGGAGATGAGCCGGAGATTTCCATTCCATTTCGCAGGACCCTGATATCAGTGGGCAGAATGTTACCATTTTGCCAAGTTAAGGTGACCCCACTTGAACTACCGACGGCGATAATGCGTGAAGGACATCGAGGCTTATTTAGGTTAGTTATAGAGTCAGACATGGCCAATCCAATATTGACGTAGCTCTTAGAGTTTAAGTTCCAGTGATATGCCTCATCATTAGGAGACTCAGCAGCGGGAAACGGAAAAACGAGATTCTTGTAGTTTTTCCGGGTATCGATTACAGCAACGTTACCAACAAATTCAGGATAAAGCGTCGCATTGGCTATTGCGAGTTGTGCATTTTCAACGGGGGTATATGTGCCTGGATTTCTTCCCGAGCTATACATTCCGGAGGAGGCAATGACGAAGGGAAGATTGGGAACATCAAGCTCACTTCGAATGTCACTAATCAGGTTTACTAGGTTCGACTGATACTCGTCACTCCAAGAAGTAACCAAATTATCGTTGTAGCCTTGGTGCCAGCAAAAGCCAGCAAATTCATATCCACCAGCCGGATCATAACCTGGAACATAGGTGGGTAAATTCGAAGTAGCTTCTTTGATCAGCCTCATGAGTTGCTCATAATAAAATCCAGTCTTTCCTCCTGAACTAGGTGGTCGAAAATGTTCGGCAAGACTTCTTCCTCCCCAAGCAGCTTTAATAATAAGAACTTTGTTCTCATATAGATCACCAGCAGCATGCCCAAACCCCAACTCAGGGCCTACAAGACTAGCTCTATTTCCGTAGCCTACAGTTAACCCACTATCTTTCTTATTTTGATCACGGATCCAGACATCATCTCGAACCACCCAATCTCCACCGTTATCAACTAGAAATTGATAATTGTTATTAGGGTCATTCGCCACTATATACTCAAGTGTACCTTTAGTAGTTACGGGGCTGATCTTGCCCTGCCCTAGCATGTTAGATTGTCCGGCAAGAATAAAAATTTTGAGGGGTTTATTTACAGCTTGTTGGGCGTTGACAATGTCGAAGCAGCAGATTGAGAAGATAAAAAGAAGAGTGCAACGTAGTGAGTGATTTAGAGTCATATCGATAATGGCTATTAAGGTTAGGTATTATTATTCAAGTTGATTGAGGTGAAAAATGATTTAGGTGGTGCAATACACTACAATGTAGTTATACTAAAAAAAATAATAGTCAAAATAATAAGGCAGATTTTTGTTATTGGCCTTTTATATTAGGGATACACGACATGACAACCGTTAAGCCATCACTCGGCTTAAATTCGCAGTTAACTTTTCATGATAAATGCATTACAGTCCTGACCTCAAGGTAAACTAGAGGAGTTCATTAGGAGGTGAATAGACCCTAGTTATAAATGTTTATTAAACTCTCTGACAGAAGGTTAAAGTTATTACCACTCCGTCCTTACAGTGAGTTTACTTATAGATAACAGAATCAAACTCCTGCTGTATGGGGTAAAAAAAGCTCAACATAATTACTCAAAAAAACACTCTTACTTCGCACCAGTTGTCATATGAATAGCTACTTCTTGCCAATAATTAGCGATCAATCATTTTGGGAAATCGGAAATTTATTCCAGACAACGGAGCCTATACCCTGGAGAAGCTTACCGAACTTAAAAAACGTTGCGTCTTACGAGACTCACTTACCTTTTTTGTCGTGTCGTATGATTCAAAATACAAATAAACACTGACGCAGCGCCTTTTCAAATTTAGTTCAGGCCTCTTTTTATAGGGCTTCAAGCTCAAAGCCTTAGCCCTTTAGCCAAAGCTATACTATTTAGCACGTATTAAGACAGATTCGAGAGGGGTAAAGGAATGAGCTTGATAGTAACCAGTTTTTTCTGCTACACGAGTGATCCTACTCACATTTTTAAGCGGCAGAGGCATTACCCAAGCATGATCAGCAAAGAGCTTTTTATCACCAGCTTTGATCCGAATAATAAACTTCCCACCCACAACTTCAACACGGAAGTCATTGTTTGCAAAATCTTTACCCAGATGCGGATTTTTTATATCTTCAAGTAAACCATTAGGTATGCGGTATTGCTTTTTTCCTTGTTTAAAAACGACGGAAGATAAGACACCAGAATCATACTCAATTGCACATGAATATTTGCCTGAGGAACGCGTCTCTTTATTCATTTCTTTTTTTATCTCTATTTTAGGTTTTTCATCTTTTGCTAAACCAGCGCTTAAAGTAATAAAACCTGTGGTGAGAATCAGAGTGATTATTTTTGTTGTGTTTTTCATAGTTATCTAAATACATTTTAAGATCTTAAACTCTTTCATAAAAGTGAAAGATTTGATTATTTGCTGGTTTCCCCAAGCAAAGCTAACTCTTAAGGACACTAAGCCTAATAAAATCTCCAGTTAGTACAGTATTATAATACAGACTGCTCTTGATCTAGATATAAAATGACTCAGTGAGTCAAAATATCCCAACAAGGGTGACACATTGTCACTACTTTCTCATTTTATTTTATTCACGAAATAATCACCATTCAACATTAGCGACTTATGTAACTGGCACGGTATTTGCATTAGAGATAATAGATAACAATTTCAAAAACGAAAAAATAACCAACTAACAATAGAAAAATAAAAAAATTATGGCTAAAATATTAGGAATCGACTTAGGAACCACTAACTCCTGCATGGCAGTGATGGACGGTGGTGAAGCAACAGTTCTCGAGAACTCAGAGGGCGCACGCACCACCCCATCAGTGGTAGCATTTACTAAATCAGGAGAGCGTCTCGTGGGACAGTCCGCAAAGAGACAAGCTGTCACTAACCCAACCAACACCATTTTCTCAGCGAAAAGACTCATCGGTCGTAAGTTCGATGAACTCACAGCTGAAGACAAGCGTCTCCCATACGAGATCGTAAAGGCTGACAACGGTGACGCACACATTCAGGTAGAAGTTGCTGGTGAAAAGAAAGTTTTCTCACCACAGGAAATCGCCGCAATGGTGCTCGGTAAACTCAAAGCAGACGCAGAGACTAAGCTCGGTGAAACTATCACTGAAGCAGTAATCACTGTTCCAGCTTACTTCAACGACTCACAGCGTAACGCTACTAAGGCAGCGGGTGAAATCGCCGGACTTAAAGTTCGCCGTATCATCAACGAACCTACTGCAGCAGCACTCGCTTACGGACTCGATAAGAAGTCTGACGAAAAAATCGCCGTTTATGACCTCGGTGGTGGAACATTTGATATCTCGGTTCTAGAAATCGGAGACGGCGTCTTCGAAGTTCTCGCTACTGACGGTGACACACAGCTAGGTGGTGACGACTGGGACAACGCTCTCATCGACTTTATCGTTGACGAGTTCAAGTCACAAGAAGACATGGACCTCAGCAAGCAAGCTGACGCACTCCAGCGTATCAAGGAAGAAGCAGAGAAAGCCAAAATCGCCCTCTCATCTTCTCAGTCATACGACATCTCACTCCCATTCATCACCATGAATGAGACTGGACCTAAGCACATTCAGATCACTCTAACCAGATCCAAGCTAGAGCAACTCACTGACAAACTTTTCGCACGCACCAAGCAGCCAGTTATCGACTGCCTCAAGGAAGCTGGCGTAAGCGCATCAGAGATCGACGAGCTAGTTCTCGTAGGAGGAATGACCCGTATGCCGAAAGTAGTATCTACTGCTAAGGAACTCGCTGGTAAGACTCCTAACCAGGGCGTAAACCCTGACGAAGTTGTAGCGATCGGTGCAGGTATCCAGGGCGGTGTTCTTGCAGGAGACGTTAATGACGTTCTTCTTCTCGACGTAGCTCCCCTCTCACTCTCTATCGAGACAATGGGAAGCATTGCCACAGCAATCATCGAGCGTAACACAACCATTCCAGCGAAGAAGTCACAGACTTTCTCAACTGCTGCGGACAACCAGCCAGCTGTGGACATCCGCATCTGTCAGGGTGAGCGCAAAATGTTCGAAGACAACAAAATCCTCGGAAACTTCCGCCTAGATGGCATCGAGCCAGCACGCAGAGGTGAGCCACAGATCGAAGTCACATTCGACATCGACGCAAACGGAATCCTCCACGTCTCAGCTAAAGACAAGAACTCTGGTAAAGAGCAGAAAATCTCCATCGAAGGCTCAAGCGGACTTTCAGACGAAGAAGTCGAGAAAGCAAAGCGCGATGCTGAAGAGCACGCAGAAGAAGATACAAAGCGCGCAGAGTCAGTCACTACCAAGAACGAAGCTGAAAGCATGGTGAACCAGCTAGAGAAGCAGATGGAAGAAATGGGCGACCAAGCTCCAGAAGACCTCAAGCTAGAAATGCAAGGCAAGATCGAAGCTGTCAAGGAAGCTCTGAAAGAGGACGACTTAGACAAGATTAAGTCAACCAAAGCTGAGCTAGAAGCAATGCTAGAGCAGTTCCAACAAGCAGCGGCAGCAGCCGGTGCTGGTGGAGCAGGCGGCGGAATGCCAGACATGTCAGGCATGGGCGGCGCTCCAGAAGAAGACGATGATGCACCTAAAGAGCCGAAGAAGGCTAAGGGCAAAGTTGTTGAAGCTGAAGTAGTCGACGAAGAGAAGGAAGACAAATAACAAATCTATCATCCATCCTGCCTAACTTTACGGTCAGGTAGGATGGATCTTTTTTAACCAATATATAACAACCAACCAACAATAAATATGATAACACCACTAGGACAAAGAGTTCTCCTCAAGAGAATCGAAGCAGAAGTAAAAAGCGCAGGCGGAATCGTTCTTCCTGATTCAGCTCAAGAGAAGCCACAAGAGGCAATCGTAGTAGCACTTGGTACAGGCGGGAAAAACGAAGACGGAAGCGACTTCGCATTCTCAGTAAAGAAAAACGACAAAGTGCTCATCGCTAAATACGGCGGCACAGACATCGCGGTAAACGGTGAAGAGCACCTCATCATGTCAGAGTCAGACATCCTCGGAATCGTCGGCTAACGCCTAGATTCACGTTAATGGTGAATTGTGAATAGGGGAAAGTTTGTTGGCTCTGGGGAGCCAAATAAATGCCTATGAAATACCATTAACAACTGTCGCTCCAGCGACACTAGACCAATTAACAAATAACCATTACCAAATAACAATAACAACATGGCTAAACAACTAAAATTCGACGAAAAGGCAAGACAGTCACTCCTACGCGGAGTTGAGCAACTTGCAGCAGCAGTTAAGGCAACACTAGGACCTGCAGGTCGTAATGTCATCCTCGACAAGCAATTTGGATCACCAACAATCACTAAAGATGGTGTTTCAGTAGCGAAAGAAATAGAACTAGAAGATCCATACGAGAACATGGGCGCACAGCTCATCCGTGAAGTTTCTTCTAAGACATCAGACGTAGCCGGTGACGGAACTACTACTGCTACTGTCCTCGCTGAGTCCATCTACAAAGAAGGTCTCCGCAACGTAACAGCAGGAGCTAACCCTATCTCACTCCAGCGCGGAATCCTAAAAGCTTCTGAAGCTATCGTTAAGCAGCTCGCTATCATCTCTAAGCCAGTTTCCGACACAAAGGAAATCGCTCAGGTGGCTACAGTTTCAGCTAACTGGGACGCAGAGATCGGTAACATCATCGCAGAAGCAATGGACAAAGTCGGCAAAGACGGAACCATCACTGTTGAAGAAGCAAAAGGTATCGAGACAACTCTCGACGTAGTAGAAGGAATGCAGTTCGACAAGGGCTACCTTTCACCATACTTCGTGACTGACGCAGAGGCAATGAACTGCTCACTCGACAACGCACTCATCCTCATCCACGAGAAGAAAATTTCTAACCTCAAGGACATTCTCCCTGTGCTAGAAAAGACTGCTAAGACTGGTCGCCCACTACTTCTCATCGCAGAAGACATCGATGGCGAAGCACTCACAGCACTCGTGATCAACAAGCTAAAAGGCGTCCTCAACGTAGCAGCAGTGAAAGCTCCTGGATTCGGTGATCGTCGTAAAGCAATGATGGAAGACCTTGCTATCCTCACAGGTGGTAAGTGCATCACTGAAGACCTCGGACTAAAGCTAGAAGACCTCGAGCTAGAAGACCTCGGATCAGCGAAACGCGTTGTCATCACAAAAGACGACACAACTATCGTCGAAGGTGAAGGTGGATCAGAAGCTATCACAGGTCGCGTTGGACAAATCCGTCGCCAGATCGAAGAGACAACATCAGACTACGACCGCGAGAAGCTCCAGGAGCGCCTTGCTAAGCTAGCCGGTGGTGTAGCAGTGATCAACGTTGGAGCAGCAACTGAGACAGAAATGAAAGAGAAGAAGATGCGCGTTGAAGATGCGCTTCACGCTACTCGTGCAGCTGTTGAAGAAGGAATCGTTCCCGGAGGTGGCACAGCCCTCATCCGCGCACTTGTTAAGTGTCAGGAAGCAGGATGTTCTGACCTAGCATCTAATGATGACGAACTCACAGGCATGGGAATCGTATCCCGCGCTATCGAGTCACCACTCCGCCAGCTTGCTACAAATGCAGGACGCGAAGGAGCACTCATCGTTGACAAAGTCAAAGACGCAACTGGAAACATCGGTTACAACGTAGCTACTGACGTCTACGAAGACCTCATCGAAGCAGGCGTAGTTGACCCAACTAAAGTAACACGTTCAGCACTCCAGCACGCAGCATCTATCGCAGGACTCCTTCTCACCACAGAATGTCTCATCACAGACATCCCTGAGAAAGCAGAAGCAGGCGGCGGTGACCACGGTCACGACCACGGAATGGGCGGAATGGGCGGAATGATGTAAAAATGTGCCGGAGATTTCCAATCTCCGAATCAACCCAACCAACCAAAATCTCAAAGCCGATCGCCACAATATGTGCGCTGTCGGCTTTTTTATTTTATTAGATGAAAAAACTGTTAGAAACAACCCATGTCAAATATATCGATAAATTTTCAAGCTCTTACTGAAGTTAGTGATCATTGTAAATTTATTGGTCATTATTTGGATTGGGCGAATAAGGTTGTCGTAGAAGGTTCACCATTCCCTTTTGTCCTTTATAGAGGCCAAGCTGACTATCAGTGGGAACTATTACCGACTATCGCTAGAAGTAAGCTACCCTTGGACTATTTGATTCAATTCGAATCTAACACAATTAAGAAATATCGTAATGAGTTTAATTTGAAAGAATGGAGAGAGACTGATATATTAGCATTTGCACAACATCATGGTAGCCCCACTAGATTATTAGATTGGTCTGGCAACCCATTGGTTTCACTTTGGTTTACAGTAGAAAACAGTGAATATGATTCAATAGATGGTGTTATTTATCAGTCAGGACTTATCGGCATAACTGAAAGTAAAGCCATCTTCTCAATGGAAAATATTATGTTTCCTGAATCTGATGGCTACAATTGTAAAATGCCCCCAATTCAGTTTTTTCAGGGTGATAAAAGCACAGAGAGGATAAGTAAACAAGATAGCGTTTTTTCGATGTGTAAATATGACCCCAAACTGTTTTTCACGCCTCTAGATAAAGTCACATTACACGACAAAAATTTAAGCCATCAGCGGGTTCAAATCTCTAGCTAATATTTGATGAGGTGATAATCCTAGA
>JAVCKV010361956.1:0-13345 GCA_032274145.1 Herpochondria borealis
CTTAATGAGGTTAGTGGCCGTTTTATTTCTTCGCACCTCCTGACAAAGGACCATTTTTTACAAATTGTAGAAAATAGGTTTTTCTCCCGTAAGGTGCCCATCAGTTATGGCGTCTGACAGACGACCATTTAAAAATGGGAAATTACGTAACTCCTTACACGCACGGAGAAATTTATGTATGGGGCAGTGGCCGTTTTATTTGTGCGGCCACTGTATTTAAAGGCAAACGTTTGAATTTTCGACTCCCGTTTTTAGTATCAGTGATACTAATTAAACGGTTTGGTGTAGCTACAGTAGCTGGAGGCTCCAATGCGCTGGGTCGCGCTCGAAAAGTCCAGGTACGGTTTCTACGCAGCAGCTAGCTCCTCATCAGGAAGGTGCTAGTCATTACGGTTCCACGCATCGCGATCCTAGGCGCTCGTGGTGGGTGGCTCGTTCGTGGGGCTGTAGGAGTCCCGTACGCACCACGGTTCCAGCGGTTTAATGCGATGAAAGACGAACAATTTAATCTCAAATGCAGATTCCTGTCGGGAAAATCCTTATTTACTTGAAAATAGTTGTTTTTGGCCCTGCCACGTATAAAAAGAAGCTTAAAATATACTTAAGCACCGCATTAATGGGAACCAGCGTTATTCTGAAGCGGCTATTAACGCAGCAGAGGTGGACGTAAATTAAGGTTCAGTTCCGGAAGCACGCACTACAGCTCTCTTGAATATTTTTGGAAGGCTTGTAGAGGTAGGAGAGATTACTTAGCTAACCTTCCTATTGCCTCAGCTCAAATCGTCGAATGAGGACCATACACAGGGCACTATGTGAAGGAAAAGGTATCCGCACTCCCCAAGTGTTAGAGGTTCGTTAAATGCACCATATATTTATCGCCCAGATAGTAGCTGTCTTCAAACTTCAACACGTGTGCTGCAATGGGCTCAAAAGAATGCACTTAGTTAATTTTTAGGCCTTTAAAACGGCCCAAGTAATGTTCGCACAAGTCGAAGGGCCCGTGCAAATTTTCCACAACTTGACGCTATATGCTGGGTATAAATTGGATAAAAACTTGGATTCTGTGCTGCCAGTGGAAAACACGCAGTACGGTGTGTACAGGGACAGGGATAAAACATAGACGAGTATTTGGAAATAATCTTCCAAAAATCCTCTCGGACTAAGGACCAGACTGCATTAAACATGGCCATGTACTCGGCTTTCATCACTGTTGAGTGCTTGTTAAACGAAATCAAGACGTTATGAGCAATAGTCTAAATCTACCGGAAGATGCACGGGCTCCAATTCCCCGTTGGAAGCCTTTAAATGGCGACAACAGTTTTGAAGAACATATGCAATTTCTCCTACAGAAATCATACGTCGCTTCACTGTTTCAAACCTCCTACGTTATACGAGTACTCACGATGGAGAGAGGAAGCGGATTTGGGCCCTAATGTTTGGTGGTCTTTTATAAGCCGAAGCCCGCACTGGAACGAAGGAGAGTGGAGGAGTAGATAAAATACAATTTGACGGCCCTTTGGCGAGCACAGGACTAGACTCCATCAAGCCCATCATCAAGTTCATCTACTTAAGTCATAACTCCGTTGCAACCGCGCTCCTTTCGTAGCTCCTCGCGCAACAACTCACGATAAGTTCTCTATTATTTGAATTGTACATCCTCCAGGGCCAGTTTCCTTGCCTCCACATGCAGGCGGTGCTTATCGGCGAGTCCCATAGATTTTATGAACGCCATCTTATCCGAAATGTCAACCGCAAGATGATATTTCTCCTTCGAGCTAAGAGTATCCTGCTTTCCTCCGGCAACGTGAACATCCGCTTCTTCATCCAGTAAACGACGAACAACCGCGCGCCATCAAATAACCGCCTGGATTCATCCCTTCTCCTTCTATCGCTTCTTAGCTTTGTTCCGCTTCGCGGATTTGGCCGCAGATACATAGTAGCTGTCATCCTTCATTGATTCCATTAGCTCGTCCATCATAATTAACGTCCCTCCCATCCAGCTCACGCGCCGCTCCGTGTTTTCAACATCACGTAATCTTGGTTATAAGCGCTTTTAGGGTTCTTGAAGAGCTTTTGACGAACTTTCTTCTGCAGATTCTTCGTCCTGGCTAATTGAAATGTCCCCGCTGTTGTATATATGATCTTTCACTTCAGCGACTTCGCGTAGAAGCATTTGTGGTGCAATACTCACGAGAACGATTATGGACTTCATGATCTGAAAATCGAGTCACATATGACCTTCAGGTCATGTAAGCCGAATTTCTACGCTCGCGCGTTTCGTTGGCATTTATTGCTAAAAATTCCTTAATCAGGCCCAATTCTCCTATTCACTAATTTTCATCGCTGCATATTACCTCGAATCTTACGGAACCGGGCAACCGGCAATGCAGCAATGCAATTACACCATGGGCCTTAATTTGGAATGGATTTCTAAACCTGAAATTAGGCCGATTTGCATCCATGCAAATAGGCCCCATTTCTACACCCAAACCAAGCAATCGTAATACTGTAGCGCCCGTACAGTACCGCTCTCACGGGCATAGATGCTTGCACGAGCTAACTTGAATTGAATTCAAGTTGGCCTGCCATTTCGAGACGAACACCGAGCAATCGTAATACCCCGGAGATAATTTTTCTCGCCTACCTGTTCAGGGATAACGGCACAGTTCACGCTCCTTTTCCTGAGCCGTGCTCGCCCGACTCTTCTTCGGGCCAGGAAAGGCCATCCATTTTGCCCTTCCTGGTCAGGAGTACGGGTAGCCCAAGTAACCCCGTCATTTGCACGGCTTTCCATCATTAGTATGTCTTAGCCCGGTAAGGGGAGGTATTATATATGCAGTCGCGTTAGTGGTACTTTCTAGGACGAGAGATGTCTATCCTCGAGTGAGAAGTAAAAAACTTTGGAAATTTCAACAGGACAGAGTACAACACACGAAAGTGTACTTCGGTAAGATACCGTACCTGACGGTCTTCGCCAAGTCTACTGCACTTACGTGCCTCTTGCGCTACTGCAGCTTCGAACCGATCACTCGGCTGCAGGGCTTTTTCAACTTTGCACCCGATCACTCACGTGCCAGCCAAACTACTGTACCCGCCAGAATTCGGTTGGAACTCGCAACTTGGGAAACCGATATTCACCACTGCGGCATACCGCTTCGCCTCACGGCTTCCGCCTTGCCATCTTCGTCCTCAACCCCATAACCCTTACGGGTTCGTCTTGTTTCTGCGGGGAAAAAACCTCAGTTCACACCGTATTATTGCCCTCGTACTCACGTCCTACGACCTGTCCGGTCCGGTCCTGTTTACACCATCTTCGGCCAGTCACCTGGATTTGTGCTCTTCTTTTCATCCCTTCTCACGGATACTTCTGGGACCCGACGCTTTCGCGTCACTCTCTAGAACACTTCCTGAGCCACCTCGAAAGAGGGAACCCGAACTCCCTTCGTTTGAATTCCTTGCTTTTTCTGTGGTTTTTGTGCGGGTTTGTTCTTGCACTCACGCCCATCCGTGCTGCAAGCTTTTAACGACAAGATTCCTGGGAGAAGGTGCAGCGCTAGTTGCGCCGTGTTCCGGAGCGTTCCTGTATAAAAACGACCTCATAATGTGCGGCAAAAGTTGGCGGAGTGGCAAAACGCGGCTTAGATATAAAAAAGTTTTGGCGCGACAGGAAGCGGCGGAGTGGTAGGATGCGGCGGAGCGGTGGGAAGCGAGCTTGCGGTGAGACCTTCGATTGTCGAAAGAGGGGGGATAATAGAGAGATGATGCGTGGTGAGGGGTGACTGGTGTAGTCGAAAGGGTAGAGGAGAGGGGTGGTTTGTTCTGGTTTTGCGTGCATCATGGTCGCGTCTTTTCAACATCGCTGCAATAACTTCTCCCATTTCAGCAGTCTTTCTCTTTCGAAAAATGCAATTATGCAATTCGGTTGCCAAGCATACATATATTGCGGAATTTACATTCCTATTTATGAAGTTACAACGGTAAGAGCACCCGCAGCTGTGCTGTTCCGAAATACTAAATCTCTATCGACTTGGCCGTCTATTATTGGGCCTTTCTAACTGCTTCTAAAGGAGAAAAACCCCTTCGTGTACAATAGAGGTCTGACGCAACGCGTTTTCGCTATGACTTTGTTAACATTTTGGTACTGGTTCTACACATGTGCGAAAAACGCTCCTCTTCCATTTTTCTTTGTATTTGAATATTTTGGAAGGCTCCGTGGCAACACGAATGCATGCATTTCGCACAAAAAAACGAAGTAAGAGAACCCAGATCGACTCAGTAAACCGAGTGACCGAGCCGCCGTACTCCAGGCACAGTGCACATATATAAAAGAAAACGGCGAAGCCCTCTTATTTTGAAGAATTCTCTTTCCAACAGACCACAAATATCTCACGCTCATCTGAATTCAATTCAGCTTAAACTTCAATGCGAAAAACAAAACCGGCTGCATCTCCGATGCCGAAGAAAAATTGTTTCCGTTTTTTGCTTCACTATATTATCTCGTAGCCAAGGCAGTTTCCGAATCTGGAGAACATGTGGCTCCAAGGAATAAGGAGCAAAAGTTGATGACCAAGACGTGCGAAATTTTCATACCAGCCCTACCGCCAGATTTCCGTTCTACATGCATCCTACCAAACTGGAAGGCAATCAACGATCGTTTCGAGCTGATAATCAATACCCGACGCGAAATATGGAAATTTATAAATATGCATCAGTAATAAGCGAAAATCACGGCGAACAGTTTCTTGACGTACTTTTACATACATTCAACCGCCTTTCTAACAGCGCTCATCTTGACATTGTACAGTACTTCCGCAGTCGTCGCGATGCTTCGAAAATGGTTTTTTGAAGCAAAGCTCGCAGCAAATACGCTTAGCCACGCTACAAGCAGTGCTGGGTACCATCAATCACCATAAAACCTTCCAGTACACCACCGAGACCAATATGTCTTTATAACGTCATTTAATGCCTTCTCCTAACCTCCGGCCCGTATAAATATAACAAGAATCCATCCGGCTGTGTGATTTTCTTATAAAGAACAGATTAGATGTGCTTTTTCCAGACTAAACGGATCGCTAAAAACCGTTTACACCTCCAGATCGACTCTTCTCAATTTTCTTTCATTCTACGAAGCCAACACAATTAAAAAATGCGCTCATTTTTCAGACATAGCTCCAACATAAATATGTCTACTCTGTTCCATAAGCGTTGCATGAAAGTAATCGATTAAGTTTCTTTGTTTCTGCACAAGCGTTTCAACAACTTTCCAAAACACTTCAGAACGTTCTGACTACTGCATACCGAACATACCTTATATATCCTTAAATCTTGTTGTAAACGAGAGGTGTCTGGTTAAAATGGAAAGTTCATTGTACGTTCAACTACTAGCTCGATCTTTTATTTTTTCCTCGTGCCAGTAGAAAATTCTGACACCTTTTCCAATATATTGAGCCCAAAACTTGACCATCTGAAAACATTCCAACTTGGAGTACCTGGACACGTTCGCATTCGTTGCTGAGACTTCTCTGCCGAGCATTTGTAGCTTTCTTAGATCGCAACGTGCGGCACGCAGGCGGCTAGCGCATCTAATAAGAAAATCTTCATCTGAATTAGCTATAAGTTGTACGCATTGACGGCGTCTTCAAACGTCGAACAACCAAGCCGTAACACAATTTGTTCTGTCTCATAGAATTGACGATTCACGGTCGTCGTGTGGGTTGATGTCGATTACTCGGGCACTCCGACTGTCAACTTCGAACGTAGATCTATCTCGATTTTAACGATACTTTCGTAAAAGCTTTTCGTTGAATTCTTTAGCTTCGACACGTGTATCCTCTTGGCCATTTTTAACGAAGTCATACCGAAATTTTCTCGTTGCGTTAGACCCTTAATGGTTCTGTTCTACTGTTTGTTCCACTGCTCATTAGATATGCACCATATCACCTACATCCGTCTCAGTGCGCAAGCCGAACTCGCGCTGACAGGCAGGATGGATGCGATTTTTGAAACGTTTGTTCATTGGTTCTGATGACCTGACCTGCATTGGCTCGTCTATTGGGGTCAGGTTATCAAACCCTATGAAAATACTTTTCCAAACTAGTAGAACACGGCGCATGCTGTTCCAAATTTGACGGATTTGGCACAGGAAATCCGCCTGTGCTCTTTTTTGGAACGAAACTGCACCACTGTAGCAAACGTTCTGTTCTAAATTTCCATCTACGACGCATGCACAGCATACAGTAGCTATTTGTAAATTTGGAACAGCACCACTGCGGATGCTCTAAGATCCCTATTAAAGATTTTACGGAACATTGAAGTAAATTTGAATTTTGAATAATGTTTATTGAATGTAGTTGAACAACATATTATTATGTTCAACTACATTAAGTAATTAAATTTTAAGTTATTTCTACATGAAGGGTTCCCCTTTAGAGCATGACTATCTGTGCACAATTTGATTATTTATTATGCGATTGATCGGTGCAATTTAGCACAGATGGTGGTCGAAACATTTATTGTAATGCATGAGTGCTCAAGTTGAAGATCATTTTTCAATTCAAAACTGATCTTCAACTTGAGAAGTCACGTATAGTCACAAATTTAATTTGTAGCGTAAAACAAGGTGTATGCTCGGCCAATAGAAAAATTCAACCTACAGCCGACGCCACGTGCAAGTATCGCTGCAGAAACATTCTCTCGTTTGCTGCGTACAATCTAATTCGCGTCATCACGAATACGCTGTATGCCTACTGTACATGAAAACTAGATCGCCACCGCTAGGCGTGCAGCGCCTGTCAAACACTATCCACTGCTCACATCTGTTATTTTTCGCTCAGTTCCACTGAGCACGACTAGCCATGCTCTTATTGTTCTTTGAATATCAATCAGCTCGATATTTGGTGCTTACTTCAGGTGAGGTAACAACATGAAATAATGTTGAGGACTAGAGAAAAAAAGTTTCAATTCGTAATACCTCGTACCAACTTGTAGTGCGTCGTACTCGCCAAACTATGCAGGCACTGTAAACGTACTTCACTAGATAAATACAGCCCCGGTGTGGACAACTTAGTGTGGTGAAGCTTGATGCCTCTGACGGCAGATGATTTACTGGGTCAATCGAACAACATAAACTACTCAAAACTAAGTGCTACAGCGGTGTCGATGTAGATCACCGAACATGCGTGTACTAATGCTTACATGGCACGCATGCATCGAGAGAGCAATGTAGCAGAGAATATTCGTATATATGCTTACAAGTCACGCATGCGTATTACAGCCGTGTACATACACGATCGTATCGAACTCTGTACATGCTTGATCTGGTCGTGCTTAGGGCATGACCAGGTCACACCCAGACACGGACTTCTAGACAAAAAATGACGCAGCCCAACAACGGATTGTAACCGCTGTTCCACATTCAAGCGGTGGATCCTTAAACCGCCGTCATGAAAAATCAGTGCGGCAGAAGCATCCTTTTCTACACCGTCTTAAATAAATGCGATTTTTACAATATCGGTGCCCTTCCACACTCTCATATTTTCTTCAAATACGACAGGAACTGATGAACCCGGTCGTAGTCCATGCGCTGGTTCTCCGTTAAGGACGCGAGGTATTTCGCGGCGTTGTCCACTGCAGTCTTCACGGCGTTGGCTTCTTCACTGTCTTGCCCAACGAGGAACAGACCGCAGTGCAACAACATTTCCTCGTCCTTCTGCCTCGCAGAATGGAACGAAGTGCGTTACACCAGCTTTCGAAGAGCGGTGCAGTTTTGCGGCCATCGAGTCCAAGCATGAACGAGTTATATATCAATTCAGACCATTAATATGTAAGAACGCTCTCCGAACGCTCTTATCGCTTGTACAACTTTAGTAAACAACGGTTCTTATCTTTCTAAATATCATATTTGTATAGAATCAAGAAATTCGGATCATATGTGATATATGATCCGAATTTCTTGATTCTATATTTTCAACCTAATTAAATTTAAAATAATTTACTACTAATTATAAAAAAATCAAGCTGATGGACGGGGGTATGAGAAGCTTCTTGCTCCCCCGAAAATTATTAATGCAACATCTTTGGGGGCACGAGAGCCCGATACTCCCAGGGTAACTGGGCTGTTATTTAATAGGACGTATCTGGTTGTTACCTACTTCGGACGAAGACCCTTCGCACAATGAAATACCAATTATATTGATAAGTCTTAAGCGATTCCAAGAACGTTTCAGTTGAACAGGTTTACTAATTTCAATTCGGACCGTGTGAACCAATTTAAAAAATAATTTATACTTTTTTTAGTGGTATGTTGCTCTGGTTTTATTTCATATACAAGTTTTCTTGAAATTCATGAACAATAATAATCTGCAGGAGAGCACGAAGTTTTTTAGCTAATCAACGGGTACATCTATGATGAGATTCGTTAGAAAATTTTACGCAAAAAACGTCAAACACTAACCATGTAGAATTTTTTGAAGAGCCGTGCAATCGAAGTCGATGTAATCTAATGTCTTACAAGAAAATACCAAGTTATAATAATCCGAAAAAAGTAATTTGTCCCAAGTAGGTACCAACCTGATACAGGACATGACAAATCACGTAGAGCGGGTTCTTTTCCGACGATCCACAGAATTCGTTTGTAGAAAATCCCCGTTCCCCACAGCATCAATTTGCTTCTGTGGGAGACGGGGATTATCTACCTAAGAATTGCCCGAGGAGTATGGTTATAACGGTGGGTCGCTGTACACCAGAGTTCATCTCGCAAGTTGAAATTGAACCATTTGAAGTTGATCCCCCGTTCTACGCATGCTTTTCGAGAGACGGGATGAGTATGCACAAGGTAGGGGTATGCACATAGCGAATAATACCTATAGCGGGGGATCACCGTCGGGTGTTACTGTGCAATTATTGTATGTAACCACGTTACAGAATGTGGAATGGAACCCACGCACAGTAACCGCGAGTACTGTATACATTAACCGTGGTGATTCTTTCAAACTCCAAGATTTGGGTGCCCGCCCGGTGTGCCACTCCCGAGATATCAATTGCTTTAATGAGCACCGCAACAGCGCTCATTTCCTGCCAGCCAATCAAAATGTACGCAAGGAAAACCGGTGCGGACCGTACTTTTAACACGGACCGTACTTTTTACGGTCTTGATAAGAGTTAAGCTGCACCTCGCGTAAGCACTTTCTCTCTTTCCACTTCCCCCCTTTCCAACCAGCGATGCTGCAATCCCCGTTTGCTGGATCCCCCTCCCCTTCTCCCTTCCCGTCGTACTCAGATTGTTCCTCCTACTTCTGCTCCACGAGAGAAACTTTTCTCCGACAGCAGAGAGGAGCGCACAGTCGTGAGTTTGCCACCGCTCACCGGGTGTTTCCACACCTCTTCAGACAGTAAAAATTGGCGTTGTGTCACACGTTGCGTGCGTCATATCCCATCGTATTGGGTGGCCTCTGTTAATTCCCACGCCAGGTAGAGAGGTAAGGGAAAGACACCCAGTTGCACCACGTAGTGCGACAAGTAGAATATCTCGATCGTTTTCGATTTTATTCTCTCCCCGTCACCACCACCCTTACTCGGTGCGCGAAGGGCGTACGCAACCCCGCGCGATCCACGGGGCGCGAAAGTTTGCGAAAGTGTGAGACCGGCACGATGCTGTCGGGCACGCTGTTGGTAGGCACGGCAAACGTCGGAAGTTTTCGACACGTCAACAGTCCGCTTGTTGAAATTGAGCACCTGCAGTACGTTGACGATCGGCACATTCACTTTCAGCACCGTCGGCACAGACCGGACTGGCGCGACCGCGGATCACGAGCCGGGGAACGGGACGGTTGGGAAGTTTGGCACGATCGGAATAGGCACGGTTGGGAATGTCACCGGCGGGATCGTCACCGGCGGGATCGTCACCGGCGGAAACGTTACCGGCGGAACTGTCACCGGCGCAATCGTGACGGGCGCGATTGTGACCGGTGGGATAGTCACCGGCGGGATAGTCACCAGCGGGATGGTCACCAGCGGGATGGTCACCAGCGGGATGGTCACCGGTGGGATGGTCACCGGTGGGATGGTCACCGGTGGGATGGTCACCGGTGGGATGGTCACCGGTGGCACGGTCACGGGCGCGATTGTCGCGGGCGCGATGGTCACAGGCGGAATCGTCACTGGCGCGATGGTGGCGGCGACGGTCACAGTTGTCGCATCGGCAACTCCGACGGGTGTGGTCGTAGAAGTGTCTGCATTCGCAGTCGCTGCGGCTTCGTCGGCACTGGGCGCAGCAGTGGTCGGCGCGCCGGCTGTGTCCGCCCCTGCGGCGGCGGTATCGGTGCCACCGTCCGCCTGGCCCTTCTTCGCGCCGGGAGCACGAGGACGGCCGCACACACGTCCGCCGGAGAGCGTGCGGCGCAGATTTTTGCAATCACGCGTCTGCTTGCGAAGTTTGGCGCCGCGGAAACGGCGGTCGGGGTCGGTTGACTTGACTGCGCGGCGGCAGAGCGAGCGTAAGTGGCCGGTGAAGCAGGTGTTGCAGAGGTGCAGCGTGCGTGCGCGACATGTCTTCTTGCCGCTCTTCTTGCCGCTCTTCTTGCCGCTCTTCTTGCCGCTCTTCTTGCTGCTCTTCTTGCCGCGGTTCTTGCCGTGATTCTTGCCGCGGTTCTTGCCGTGATTCTTGCCGTGGTTCTTGCCGTGGTTCTTGCCGTGGTTTTTGCCGCGGTGTTTCCGGCCGCGGCCGCGCTCCTTGTGCTTCTTCGCGTAGTGACCGCCGTGGTGGTGGTCGTTGTCATGGTCGTCGTGGTCGTCGTAGTCGTCATGGTCGTCATGGTCGTCATGGTCGTCGTAGTCGTCATGGTCGTCATGGTCGTCATGGTCGTCGTAGTCGTCATGATCGTCGTAGCTGTAGCCGTCGTCGTGATCGTCGTCGTCATAGTCGTAGTTGTCGCCGCGGACGGTGTTCTTGCCGAGAGAGACGGTAGACTTTCGACCAGAAGTCGCTGCGACGACGACGGGAGCTGCAGGAGCGGGGGACGCGGACAAGGAGGGGAGGAGCACGAGCAAGGCGAGAGCGCCGATGAGGGCGTTCGCACGGAAGCCGGACATGGTAGGGGGGGGGGGGGGGGATCAGGGAGTGGACCGTGGAGGGTGGAATGACGGGGCTGGAGGGACAGCGCAGTAGAGCACAGGGGGAGGCGGAAAAGAGGTTGATAAAGGAGAGTGGGGTGGCGGCGTGACAGCGGCAGCGGCAGCAGCAGCGGCAGTCGCGACAGGGGCGGAGGCGCGGACGGCGGGGTCGGCTGGCGGAGGAGCGAAATTTGGTTGGTTGTGAAAAATCAAGGCGTGCGAGGAGGCGATCCGAGGACGGCGCGAATGGTTGAAAACGGGCGGTACTATGCACACTGTACATCAGTGTATCCGTCACGGTTCCGAACCGGGGGAGTCCCCAACCGTTCGTTGCCCAACAGTACCGGTACGGTACGGGTGGGCGGCGGGGGTACTCCCTTGCGCGTGTGCAACACGGTGCTGACTGATGGCATCAGCATGCAGATCCGATCCTTGCGGGACCGATCCGCCACGTCGCACTTCTTCTGTAGGACAGTCCGAAGTTCCGGGAATGCCATCTTGAGTTCGAGAGAGAGAAAGAGTGTGTGTGTGTGTGTGTGTGTGTGTGTGTGTGGGTGGCGGGACGACCAGTAACCGGACACTGTAGCAACGTCTCTCTGCGGTTGTTCCACGGTCCACGGCTACTGTATTGTCACTTGTACTTCCTCGCGATCCACGACGGAAAAAAAGTCCGTTGTGGTTCAACCTGACATGATGCCCGTTGAGGTCCACAGCTTTTCCATATTCTCTATCCTCACTTTAGATAAGTTACAGTACATCATACAAGCAACTGTACAGAAAACGCTGTACTACCAAACGGATCGATTGAATACCATATTATGCGTTTAATGATGATATGGATATGGCGGGAACAAGTTGGCTGAGACCTCAACAAAGGAACCTACAGTTCCTTACAGCGCTGATTAAAGATTGGGAAGCACTGCAGTAGCTAGTTGCCAACATAATGTGTTTTGAACTGTGAACGTCTTCGTAATCATACAAACATGTACGCTGTAACCATACACATTTATGTAAGTAAGGACATCATATTTCATTACACGTTAATTCGTATAGAACGAGCCGGGGATGGGTCTGTCGTTTATTGAGCGGCGTAAGGGATGGTGTAAATTGAGGATAAAATTAAAACCTGACCAATCCCCACCTCGTTCTCTCTATTGTGAATACCCTTATTCTATAATCAGCATTTAACAGTCTACAATGCCTCAAATGTACTGGGCGAACATCAAGGAGAGCACTATTCAATGCTTCAATTCAATGTTCAGCCATCTTAAATTGAAATGATATAAAATTTTCTTCTACTTACGTGCTTTACCGGGTCCTAGAGACTGATAGAGAACGGCAACACCGATGAGTCTCCCTGTTCTTCTTTAGTTTAACACCATCGCCCAAGTGTTTCTTCGTCTAAGACTACTAAAAATGTACAATATACCTAACCAACAATTTTTAAAAAAGCACAACGCATCCTATCTTTACACTTGAACATACTTTTCGTGCGATATATTACAAACAAATCGATCATGAACAGAGGAAAACCCTGCTCAGCGACGAGTACCTCCTTAATCAACTCGCAAAAAACAATTCACCCCTCTTTAACAAAAAAGCATCAAGTTCATTGAAGACCGCAACATTCTATTTTCCACACATCCAGAAAAACACAGAACAATTATAATTTGACTTTCGAAACTTACAATCAAAACATTATAAATACTGTTAACTATATTACTTATCCTTAATTAACGTCCTAATAATAATTTCATAAATTTCAATACTCTTGATATTTAAAGCATTTTAAAAAACAAAACATTTATAAATATTATGCGTAGATTAATTAGGCATAAAAATTACACATTTCTTATGTTAAATACAACAAAATAAATACGACAAATAGAATATATGTATATATATATACATATTGTCGTTAAATTTTGAATGTTTACTTTAGCATCGCGTTTACATATATAATAAATGTAAAACGCGATGCTAAAGTAAACATTCAAAATTTCGGCAAAAAGTTCCCCACTGTTGCAATCAATTTGTCGAAAATTGGATACCCCGATTTTTTTGAACTGCCATGCTGCCTGAAAATTGAAAATAAATGAAAAGGAATGGTGATGAGTTGTGCCGTCCAGAAGTGAAAAAACTAAAACATTCTGCTTTGTCGAACTACTTGCTTGGAACAAATTTATCTGGAAAAGGTATGTTGTATGGTCCGCAAACAAAGAATACGCATAAATTT
>JAVCKV010362067.1:0-13344 GCA_032274145.1 Herpochondria borealis
CCCAAACCCCAAACCCCAAACCCCTTTCTTATCATAAAATTATTAAGATGAAAAATCATGTTAAAATTAAATCGTTAATATAATAAATAATAATAAAATTAAGAAGATCTCAAAATACCATTTGTATACAAATAATATTCATCAAAACTAATCTATCCACTTTTATCATGATCAAGTTCATTAAAAAAAGTATCAGCAACACTATCCTTATAAACAAATCTAGGATCATTCATATAATGATAAACAGATCTCATATAATTCTAGAATTCATGTTTTTCCATTAGTCCATTGGCATTCATATCAAAAGAGTAAAACTGCTATCTTAAATTGGCTCTGATTTGATCATTTGGAACCAAATATTTAGACAACATTGTGCAGAAATCATAATAAGACAATCTTCTGTCTTAATTCAAATCTGCCAATTTTGTCCATTCTTAGATAGTATTACTATCAATCCCGAGAGATGGATCCACTTGTCCTAAAGTTCTCAACATTTGCTCAATCTCAGAATATTCCAAATACCCACTTCCATTTTTATTGCAGTGATCAAAAAGAGTTTTCAAATTGCTTTTTCCCATTTATAATTTAAAATTTAAATATTTAATGGGTAATTTTTTAAAAGTAGAAGAAAATTAAGATTTTGTATGAGATTTTCTCAGAAATAATGAAGAGTTATAAGATTTGGGTTTCTTTACTAATGATTTTATGAGTAACTTCAGAAAAAAAGTTGGTAGAAATAAGAAAAGAGTGAAAAATATTTAATTTGAAATTAAAAATTTACATTTAACAAAAACGATATCTTTTGATTTATTTTTTAAAAATAAAGTTGAAGTTAAGATTTATAAATTAGATAAATAATAATTGATTCAAAAATCTTTATTATTAAAAGAATATTCGTTTATTAATAAAAGTAAATAATATTAAGAATAATAAATTACTATATTAAAAGAATAAGATGTCATAATATAAGTTGAATAGAATGGTAAATATTTAATTTATATCAAAAATGGTAAAATTCTTTAATAATTATTTTTATTAAATGATAATAAGTATAACATGCAAGATATTTATTCTCAATAAGAATAATAATCAATGATTGAATTAGGAAGTAATCAATAAAAATGCACAATATGCTTTTCTAATAAAGTGAACACCCTCCTTCTCCCTTGCAATCATTATTGTTTTTGTTATACATGCAGTAAGAGTATCATTAAATAATGTCCTTTATGTAGAACTGAAATTTCAAAAATTATTAAAATTTATAAAAATTAATTAACTTATAATGGAATTATAAATAAGATTGTTATGTAAATGTGATTATGAAAAGGGTTTTTTATATTTATTAAGTTAATTAACAAAATGCCCTTTTATTTCTAAATAAGAATTTGATTAGATTTTTGAGTATAATATGAAAATGGGAAATAAAATTTTCGTAATTGAAAAAAATAATAAAATAATTTCTTCTTATAAATTGCTTATTGATTAGAAATTTACAAGAAAGGGAGGAAAAGTTGCGTTTTTAGAAGATGTTGTTGTAGATAGAGATTATAGAAAGTAGGGGATTGGGAGGTTAATGTATCATCATGCTATTAAGGTAGCCAAAAATTTAAATTGTTATAAAATGATTGGTAATTCTGATGATGAAAGTCTTGGATTTTATTTATCTTTAGGAGGAAAAGTGAAAGATAATTCATTTTGTTTTGATCTTAATTAATTAAGTCTATTATTTTATTGATTTTTTATTATAAATTATTTGAATCTGCCTAAAATATTTTATGAATTAATATTTTTTTAGTTTTTTATTGAATGATATTGTGATTAAATAGTTTTGATGTAATAATGCTTAATATTATAAGAATTTTTTATTTATTATTTTTTTTAATATAATTGTTATATATATTAGAAATAGAAATATTTTTATTGTATTCATTAATTTTTAATCTATTTTGTTATTATTTATAAGTTTTAATGAGATTTTTCTTATAAAAATATAATGTTTTTAGTAATTAATAATGATTTTCATAATCATTTGTTTATTCAAAAAAATTTTCAATAAATATTTTAATAAACCAAATATCATTTTTGAAAAAATTAGATTCTTTAAATTTTTACAGTATTGATTAATCAATATTAATTTTTATATTATTAATCTTATTAGAATATTTTTAATCCAAAAATAATAATAAAGTCAAATTAAAAAAATTATAATAATCTGATAATAATAAATATATCAGAAAAGATATTTTTTTATCTGAATTATTATATTCAGTCTTTATTAAATAACTTAAAACTTTGAAAATTAAATATTAAATAATAATCAAATCTTTTCACAAGAAAAATATTAAAATAATAATAAATAAAAAAATAATATTTATATTTTAATATTCATTGACTATTTTATTTATAATACATTAATTTTAATGTTCAATGAATATTTATTTATTTTATTAAGATTTATCTTTTTTCATATCAAACTCTTAAATCATAAAACTATTTTCTTTTTCTTCATCCATCATGAAACCTGTTGATTAAATTTATTATGTTCTTAATTATTTTTATTTCATACGTTTTTTATTATAAATGAATTAAATTAATTTTATTTAAGTTTACAAAAAACAAAAATTGAAAATATTAAGAAATAAGTAAAATGATTTGAATGAAATATTACAAATATAAGATATAAATGATTTATTATATCTTGCTAAAATATAATAAAGAAATAATTAATTCCAGGATTCATTTTTATTAGTTCAAAAGGTAATTCAAATGAAATAAGATTTAAATTTAAAACAAATAAATCTAATTATAGAAATAATCAAATCATAAAGTTGCAATAAAAGACTTTAATTAAGAAAAATTGATTAATTAATATAAAATTCTTTCTTTTATGATAATAAAATTGATGAATAAATGATGAATGATTTTGTTAGTTAATTAGAAAAGGAATTGATAGAGATTTGTTAAATAGGAATTAAATTTATTAAAGATTTATTAATTCAATAAAATGATATAAGAGTGAAATTATTGTTAACTAAAAGCCAGGGAGATTTTATATGATATAGTTTATTAGTTGATGATAAGAAAAAGATAAATATGATAAATAAATTGTATTAATAAGGAATTGTATTAGCAAAAGATGTGAAAGAATTTGATGAAATTAGATTGAGTTTGATTTTAAATTATTCAGTTTTTTATTTTGAAAATTTACTTTTACCAGGAAAAGCTATTGGTATTTTATAAGAGATTTTAAACAAAGCTGTTTATTAATTTAGTTAAGTAGAAGAAATTAAAAGTAAAAAAGTTTAAAAAATATTGTAGATGATGAGAGATAATTTGACAATGTGGACAAATAATGTTTTTATGAAAGATAATTAAATTATTATCATTATTGATTATTTTATTATTGTTGCTATCCTTACTATTCTTCTTCTTATTCTTATTATTATTCTTAATTCTGATTATCTTATTATCCTTATTATTATTATCCTTATATCTACTATTATTCTTGTTATTATTATTATTATAATATTTATTATTGCACCAAAATTTCATTTTATAATCCCTATTAAATTTATTCTTACAAATTCTATTATTATAATTGGTTTTACTATAAATTAACCAAATTCTATTAAACTTAATTATTATTATTTTCCATTTATTATAAATTCTAATAAATCATTCCATTATTTTAATAAATCTATTACTAATTATACAAAATCTATTACTAATTTTAAATTATATTATCCTATAATTACTATACCTAATCCTCCCCCAACTATTACTAAAATTACTAATTTATCTCTTGAATTTCTTAAATATCCTAATCAATAATCTAATTCTAAATCACATCATCCTAAACCTCAACCTACTATTAAACTTCCTATTACAATTATTATTAAGCTATCAATATTTATCTAATCTAATCAATATCAATTTCTCCATTCGCCCCAATCAACCCTCCCAACTATTAATCCAAATTCTACAACTATAATTACTACAAAACATCTTAATCATACTGAACATCAATAGGATCACCTTCTTAAATACTTTCTTCTTCCAACTATTAAAGCCTTTCTTTTTAAATCTTTTTCTCCACCAACATCTGCTCAACCAAATTCTCTTATCTATCGAATAATTTCATCAATCCAAAACTCATCTGCGATCTTTATTCAAATACAGAACTCCCCCCTTCCAACTCCTTCTCCCTCATTTCTCCCAAACTTCCTTTCTTCATTTAAAATTAAATTGCCTTTTCTTATAATTAAATATACATTATAAATAAATTAACCAACAACTTCTTTAATAGATTTTGCAACATAATCAACATTGAAGTCATTTAATCCAGAAAGAGATATCCTTCCATTGTCTAACATATAAACAGATCTCTTTCTCAAATCAACAATCTACTTAACAGTCATTGTAGTAAAAGTGAACATTCCTCTCTATTTCAATAAAAATTCCCAATCCCCACTAACCTTATACTTCATAAGACAATGATGGAATTTTTGTCTGATTGAATCAATTCTGTCAGCCATTGTCTTTAGATCTTTCATCCACTATTACTTCAACATCCTATCTCCCAAAACAGTTTTAACAATATCAGAACCATACCTAGGATTATTTGAATAAGTTCTTCTGATTAATTACCCTAAAAACTTTTCCATCTTGACAACCAATTCTTTATTTTTACAAGGAATGGAAAAGCATCCAACTCTTTATCCATACAGTCCAAAATTCTTAGCAAAAGATTGACTCAACATCAAAGGAACTTCTTCTTCAGCGAATAATCTGACTGGGTAAGCATCTTTTTCATAATCCCCAGTAACAAATCCTTAGTAAGCCATATCAAAAAGAACGAACAACTTTCTATCCAAGCAAATATCCTTCAAAATTTCCCATTAAGCAGGAGAAGGATCTTGTCCGGTTGGATTGTGACCACAAACATGGAACATAACAACACTCTTTTCAGGTAAGCTTCTTATATCCTTCTGCATTTTTTCAAATACAAATTACCTTGAAGATAAATCATAATAACTATATAATCCAGCTCTTAGCCCTTGCTTCTTGAGAATTCCTTGATGATTAGGCCAAGTCGGAGTTGATAAGTAAACTGTGTTGGTTTCTTTCAAAGGTTTATAAAAATGTTTTAATGTTTCCATCATTAAAAATAACCCACCTGTTCCGGAAAGTGATTGGGCCTATATGATTTGGCTGTTTTGATATTTTATTTTCCTGCCAAAAGACCATTCTTTTTTCCATAAGCAAGTTCTACTGAGAGTTTAGTGAATTCTTTGTCTCCAATTGAACAAAGATATTCATTGGATTAATTTAGTAATCTTCTAGGAGCTTCCCATACTGATGGAGGAATGTACTTTTTACCAAAGTTATCTCTGTAAAATCCTATTGTTAAGTTTACCTTATTTAGGTTTTTGTCAGCTTTTATGAATTTATTTTTTATCCGAAAATTTTATCTGGTGAGCAGGAAGTTCATCTTTCCAGTCTTGAGTGAATGTTTTCATTTATTAATTAAATGTTTTAAAAATATATTTTAGTGGATATTTAAAAATAGTATTATTGATTAAATTAATTAATTCTCCTTTTGATTATTTTATTTCTTTCTTTTAAAAAAATAAAATTGAATATTTGAATGAATTATAAGAATTTACTAAATTGATTTTGGGAAAAACAAGAAAAGATTGTAAAGAAGTTTTTTAATCTAATAATATAAATTTAATAAAGAGTTGTTTATAATTATATAAGAAAATGTTATTACTTTTAGATACTAATTATGAATTAAAAATTAGTAAGATTAAAGATAAAAGAAAAAGAGATCAGTTTATTAAGAATTTTAATAAAAAAGAAAATTGTTATTTAATATTTTCATTTTGTTTAGTTTGGTCAATTGGTGGAAATATAGATGGAAAATCAAAGGTTTTGTTTAATAAAATGATGAGATCAGAAATCAAAAAACGATCCTAATTATTTAAAGATTGTTTAAATGTTTATGATTTCTTTTATGATTTTTAATAATTATCAATTGGACATTTCAAAGATATAATTGAAGAATATGTTTACAATCCTTTGGTTCCTTATCACTCGATAATTATTGATACAAAGGAGACAGTCCAGATTAAATTTTTATTAAAAGAAATAGTACCAGGACATGTTTTTATTAATGGAGAATCAGGAACGGGAAAATCTGTGATAATAAAATCTTTTATTTAAAACAAAAAGTCAGTAAGTACTGTATTGTCTGCTTAAACATCTTCTAAAAATTTATAGGATATATTTTTGGAAAAATATGAAAATAAAGGAAAAGACTTATATCCTTCAGGTGGTTAGAAAATGCTGTTTTATTTAGATGATGTTAATATGCCGAAATTGGATACTTATGGAGCATAGCCAGTGAATGAGTTGTTGAGGTAGGTTATAGATATGGGTGGATTTTATGATTTGAAGAAGTATTAGTTTAAAAGAGTGAAAAATACTACATTTATAATATCTTGTGGGACTCCTAGTGGGGGAAGAAATGATTTGCCAAAAAGACTAACAAATCACTTTCATATGTTGAATTTGGTTAATTTATCGGATGATTCTAAAGAAATGATATTTAGTAATATTTTAAATGGATTTTTAGGATAAGAGACATAAAATAAAAATGTTATAAATTTAATAAATCCATTGACTAAATGTAGTGTTATGTTGTATAATTTTGTAAAAGAAAAATTATTGCCAATTCCAGGTAAATACCATTATTCATTTAATTTAAGAGATTTGTCTAAAGTATTTTAAGGAATGCTGTAAGTTAATGTTAACTAAATGAAAAGTAAAGAAGATTTATTACAACTTTGGATTCATGAATTGAATAGAGTATTTAAGGATCGATTGGTCAATAATGAAGATAGATCAATATATGAAAATTAATAAAAAAGTTTATTACAAAAATATTTAAATTACAATATATTACAAAAGAATATTGTTTATTATAAAGATAATGGTTATTAATAACAAGATAAACTAAAATAGAAATTAGAATCTTAATTAGTAAGATATAATAAAGTAAATGATTCCAAAATGAATTTGGTATTTTTTGATGAGGCAATCCAACATTTATGCAGAGTCAAGAGAGTACTAGATTTATCAAGAGGTAATATGATATTATTGGGATTGGGAGGAAGTGGAAGATAATCCCTTACTAAATTGGCAACTTCAATGTCTGATTTAATATTTTTCAATATCGATATTGGTAAAAATTATAATTAATAATAATGGAGAGATGATTTAAAAAAAATGAATTTATTATTTTTAGATCAAGAAACGAAAAATACTAAAGGAGTAGTATTTTTTATTAATTCAAGTAAATTAAATGAAGATATATTTTATGAAGATATAAATAATTTATTAAATGGAGGAGAAGTTCCTAATTTATATGAAAAAGAAGAAATGGAAGAATTGAAAATATTGATAACATAAAGAGCTTAAAAAATGGGTAAGAAATTAAACAATAATCATTATTCATTTTTTATTAATTTAATCAGAGAAAATTTACATATAATTATTAGTTTTTCTCCAATTGGAGATAAATTTAGAAATAAATGCAGATAATTTCCAAGTTTAATAAATTGTAGTTTTATTGACAAATTCGATAAATGGTCAGAAGAAGCTTTATAGTCTGTTAGTTATAATTTATTAAATTAAGAAGATTTGGGATTGGGTGATGCTTTTATAAAAAAATTATCGAAGATATCAACAGAAATAAATAAATCAGTTGAAAGAGAAGCTGATTAATTTTTTATTAAAGAATAAAGGAAATATTATGTCACTCCTTCTTAATTTTTAGATTTCATGAATTGTTATATTAAAATCTATAAAAGATAGAAATCAATTCTTCCTGATAAAATTGAGAAATTCCAAATCGGATCAAAGAAAATGGCAGAAACAAAAAGTGATATTGAGAAGTTAAAGAAACAAATTATCGAAATGCAACCAAAAATTGAAGAATCCCAAATTAAAAATAAAGAATTGAAAAAAGTTTTAGAAGAAAAAAACAAAATTGCCATGGAAAAAAAGAATGTTGTAGAGAAAGAGGCTGAAGTGATTAGTAAACAAAGAAATGAAGTTAATGAAATGAAAGAAATGTGTTAGAAAGATTTAGACGAAGCATTGCTAACATTACTAGAAGCATAGGAATCTACTAAAGATATCGATAAAGGTTATATATCTACAATAAAGACATATAATAAAGTATCAAAGGATATTTAAATGGTTTTATTTGGTTTTAATTGTATTTTTGGTAAAAAAGTGAGGTGAAAAAGTTCCTTGGAGATATGGAATTTCTTAAGAAATTAGTGAATTTAGATCCAATGACAGTTTCTAATAAAAAATGGGTGAAATTGAGAAAGGAATATCTCCATAAACCAGAATTCAATGTTAAATTATTAAAAGAAAAAGCGAATGAAGCTATTTCTACTCTAGCTGCTTATTGTATAAACATGGAATTATATTACAAAAAGAAACTATATATTATTCCAAAATAAAAAAAATTAAAAGAATCTGAAGAATAACTTTTGGAAGTTGAAACAAAATTAAAAGTAAATATGATTTTGTTGAAGAAATGCAAAAAAAAGTCTAATTATTGAAAAGTAATTTACAAGAAAGTGAAGAAAAAGAAGAAAAATTAAACAACGAATAAAAACAGGCAAAATTACATTTAGAAAGAGCTGTAAAAGAAAGAATGGAATAATCAGAAATTACAAATGATAAAATCAGAAAATCGAGAAATCAATATTTATCAATTGCACAAAGAGGATCAATCATGTTCTTTGTTATTTGTAAATTAACAAATATAGATTCGATGTATCAATTTTCATTAGATTTTTTTAAAGAATTTTTGATTTCCAAAATTAAATTAAATAAATAAGAAATTGATAATGTTGAGAAGAGAGTTGTTCTATTAGTTTCTGATATTACTTTATAAATTACATAAAATATTTCAAGAGGTATTTTTGAAAAAGATAGATTGATGTTTGTGTTTGTTATTGCTGTTAAATTGCTTATGAATAAAAGACTGATTTCAATAAAATAATGGAATTTCTTTAAAATATTCGAAATTTTTGAGAAAAATCTGACAGATAAACCAAAATATTTAACAATGAAATAATGGAATTTGTTTTATTGTTTCCAAAAGGTTTCTTTAAATTTAATGGATTTCAAATTAGATGAAAAAGAAATAAATAAAATTATTCAATTAGATGACCCTGATATTAATAATAAATATATTGAAAATTTAAGTGATTTTGAAAAAAATTTATTTTTAAGAATTTTTAAACCAGAAAAATTACAATCTCTTTGTATTTAATTTGTCATGAAAGTTTTAGGAAAAGAATATTTAGAATTTCCGAATTTTGACTTACGAATTGCTTTATAAGATAGTAATAAGTTCAAACCTATTTTACTAATTTTACAATCCGGAGCAGATCCAACAACACAATAAAAAAACCTTGCCAATCAAGAAGACGTTGAAGGAGAAAAGTTCAAATTCATATCTTTAGGACAAGGACAGGGAGAAAAGGCAAGAGAAACCATAAAAATAGCACAATTAAATGGAGAATGGGTTTGTTTATAAAATTGTCATTTGGCAGGAAAATGGTAATCACAATTAGAAAGCATCATGGAAAATACAACTAATGACTGTCATGAAGATTACCGACTTTTCCTCACAACAATGCCAACAACAAACTTCCCTGTCTCTTTTCTTCATCAATCAATAAAATTAACCAAAGAACCCCCAAAGGGAATAAGATCGAAATTAAGAAGAGTTTACAAAGAATTAGATGAAGATTGGTATGATGAATGTAAAAAACCATAAATATTCAAACCATTATTATTTTGTTTGTCTATGTTTCATACTGTTGCATTGGAAAGAAGGAATTATGGAAGCATGGGATGGAATATTCCTTACAAGTGGATGAGCAGTGATTTGTAGACTTCTTAATAATAGATTAAAAATTATATTGAAAATAGTAATGAAGTTCCGATTGAAACATTGACATTTTTGATTGGGGTTTTGAATTATGGAGGAAGAATTACAGATTATAATGATGAGAAATTAATCAAAGCTTTGCTGAAATCTTTTTTTAATTTTAAATCTTTGTAAAATGATTTTAAATTTAGTGGATTATATTAAATCCCTGATACTAATAAAATAGAATCTATTCATAAATTTATTGATAATCTGCCACTATAAGATAATCCTTGTATTTTTGGGTTGAATTAAAATGCAAAAATTAATTTCGACTTGCAAATCACAAAAGTTATGATTGATTTTATGTGTAAATTGGAAAATAAAGTTGGAAATAAATAAGATAATTAACAATTAAAAATGATAAGAGGATTTCTGAAAAGACTTCCTAGTTTGATAGAAGAGGATGATTAATAAGCCAGTGATAGTTTAATTATTTTCAGAAATTAAGAAGTATTAAGATTTAATAAATTATTAATCATAATAAAACAATCTTTAGTAAATTTGGAATTATCTATTTAAGGTCTTTCTGTAATGTCAGAATAATTAGAAGAAATATTTAATGACCTTGGTCAACTGCAGGTTCCTTAATTATGGAAAAAATAAGGATTTTTATCAGAAAAGAAATTGATTTCCTGGTTTGAGGATTTATTGAAAAGAGTTGAGTTTTTCAAGTAATGGATGCAATCTCCTAAAATTATTAATTATCAATTGGGAGCTTTCTTCTTCCCTTAAGGATTTGTGACTGCTGTTTTGCAGAATCATTCCAGAAAATATAAAATTTCTATTGATTCTTTAAAATTGAAAACTGTGATAACTAATACTGATGTCAGGCCAATAGATGGAGTGTATATAAATGATTTGTTTTTAGAGAATGCGAGAATTTGTGAGAAAGAAGGGAAATTAGTTGAATCTATTGATAAGTAGATTTATTATAAGGTTTATTAGATTTGGTTGAAACCTGTGAAGTAAGATGAAAATATTGAGAGTAGTTATTAATGTCCGGTTTATAAAACATCTTTAAGAAGAGGGGAATTGTCTACAACTGGTCACTCAACTAATTATGTGATGAATTTAGATTTGCCTATTGATAATGATTAGGATCATTGGATTAAAAGAGGGGTGGCGATATTGTTGAAAACTGATGAATGATTAATTATAATTGATATTGTATTATTTTATTATTTAAATAAAAATTTTTAATAACATTAATTAGTCAATCAATATCTGAGATATTGGTTGGTTCTTGAGTAGGATTTCCCTAAGGTTGTCTCTACCCAGGTCCACCAGGTCCACCAGGTCCACCCTATCCAGGCATTCCAGGTCCACCATGCTATTACCCATACAATTTCTACATAATAGGAGCAACCTACTGCTTCCAACTTCTTCTATTCTCTTTCAAAATCTTCCAAAGCTCCATTCTAATTACTAGTCAAAAACTATTCAGCTTCTGTAGCAGCTTCTATTGCCTTCTTCTTATCATCTTCAGTCAATTTGTCCTTCAACTTTTCATCATTTACAGCATTCTTAACTTGATAAATGTATTGTTCAAATCCATTCTTCTTCTCAACAGTATTCTTTACAACTTCATCAGCAGCCTTGAATTTCTCAGCTTCTTTAATAAGCCTTTCGACTTCTTCATCAGAAAGTCTTCCCTTTTCATTAGAAATGGTAATTTTCTCTGATTTTCCAGATGATTTGTCTGCAGCAGTGACATTCAAGATTCCATTAGCATCGATATCAAAAGTGACAACAATTTGTGGAACTCCTCTAGGAGCAGGAGGAATTCCTCCGAGCTCGAATTTACCCAACAAATGATTGTCTTTGGTCATTGCTCTTTCTCCTTCGAAGACTTGGATTTGTACTCCAGGTTGGTTGTCTTGATAAGTAGTGAAAGTTTGTGTTTTCTTAACAGGAATGGTACTATTCTTCTCTACCAATTTAGTCATTACTCCTCCAGCAGTCTCAATTCCTAAGGATAAAGGTGTGACATCCAACAACAACAATTTATCCAAAACTTCTCCTTCATCTTTATTCAAGACAGCAGCTTGAATAGCAGCTCCATAAGCAACAGCTTCATCAGGATTGATAGTTTTGTTCAAAGTTCTTCCATTGAAGAATTCAGATAACAATTATTGTACTTTTGGGATTCTGGTGGATCCTCCAACCAAAACGATATCGTGAATCTTGTTCTTAGGAATCTTGGAATCTTCCAAAACACATTTTACAGGATCCAAACATCTTCTGAAATCTTTCAAGCACAATTCCTCGAATTTAGCTCTGGTCAAAGTCAAAGAGAAATCTTCTCCATTCTTAAGAGCATCAACATCAATAGTAGTAGCATTGACTGTGGAAAGCATTCTCTTTGCTCTTTCACAAGCAGTTCTCAATCTTCTCATGGATTTCTTGTCTTGTCTGATATCAATTCCGCTGGTCTTCAAAAACTGAGCTGAGCAGTATTCCAATAAAATATTATCGAAATCCTCTCCTCCCAAATGAGTATCTCCGGAAGTAGCCTTGACTTCGAATAACCCATCCTCAATAGACAACAAAGAAACATCAAAAGTTCCTCCTCCCAAATCAAAAATCAAAACATTTCTTTCCTATTCAACTCCCTTGTCTAATCCGTAGGCAATGGCAGCTGCTGTAGGTTCATTGATAATTCTCAAAACATTCATACCAGCAATGACTCCTGCATCTTTAGTAGCTTGTCTTTGGGAATCATTGAAGTAAGCAGGGACAGTGATGACTGCATCTTTTACTGTTTTTCCCAAATAATCTTCAGCGATCTTCTTCATTTTAGTTAAAACCATTGAAGAGATCTGCTCTGGATGGAAGGTCTCTGTCTTTCCCTTGAATTGTACTTGGATCATTGGCTTGTCATCTTTTCCGTTGATGACGGTGAAAGGCCAAAGTTTGATGTCCTTTTGGACGGATTGTTCTGTGAACTTTCTTCCGATTAATCTTTTTGCGTCGAAGACTGAATTTTCTGGGTTTCTAGCGACTTGATTCTTAGCTGAATCACCGATGAGTCTTTCTTGATCAGTGAAGGCAACGTAAGAAGGAGTGGTTCTGTTTCCTTGGTCATTGGCGATGATCTCAACTTTCTCATTTAAGTATACACCAACACAAGAATATGTGGTTCCTAAATCTATTCCGATTGCTTTGCTTTTTACTTTTTCCATTTTATTAAAATCTGGAATTGCGTTAAATAAGATTGATTTTCTCGAATGTTCTTTTTAAATAAAGATTTAATTATTTTTTATTTGTGGAATTGTTTTGAAGGGGTTTGGGGTTTGGGGTTTGGTGTTTGGGGTTTGGGG
>JAVCKV010362178.1:0-13344 GCA_032274145.1 Herpochondria borealis
GATTAAACAGAGAAGCACAAACATTATAAGGAGCTACATCAGTAGCACAGCCTGTGAACCATTCGATTCATTCGCCATACACAACTACTACTACTGCTGTTGCTGCTGTTGTGCCTTTTCAAAAGCATCCCGTTCCTGTCGCAACCGAACAATCATTCCGTACCAATCAAACTTGAGCGTTCCACACCCCCGATTGGGACACTTTTGTGCGGGAGGATAGAATTCATCGTGATCGACGGGTCCACCAAAAAAGGAGGGAACATCCTCCTTGCCACGCCACAACATGGTCTCCAATTCGTCTTGCACACACTCCAGCTTGTAGAAACAAAATTTCTTGGACAATCGTCCCGGCATGACGGGCAAGAGCAGATTCATACAAAATTCGACAATGGAACTGACGGGTGCCGACACGAGCATGTGCATTCGATCGGGGTAGCCCTTGACGAGACCCCGGAGCATTTGGTAGGCAAAGTTGGGATTGGGCGGTGGAGGTTTGTGGGAGTAACTAATGCACACAAAGTCCGTCACGCCTGTTGGCATGCCTTCTGTAATGCCTGCATCGGCCATGGCAACCAGGGCCTCCACTTCGGCGTGCACGTTGGGGTACCAAAATTTGCGACTAGTGCGAACCCATAGTATGGGACGTCCCTCCTTGGTCAATCCATGCCAATACATGGAACCAGTATTCAAGGATTCTACCATGGCGCGGGCTTGTTTCCATGTTTCATTGTCCAGTAGTAGTGCTGTTGTTTGTTGTTGTTGCTGGCCTTGAGCGGATGTAGTTGTAGTATTACAAAGACGAATGCGTTCCGACAAGTCCGCCGCGTGCATTTGTTGACGCCATTCCATGACGTGCGTCAACTTTTCCAAACTATATTCGAGAGGACGTCGACGTGTCAGGTCTTTGGAATAAGGTTTACTCGCGACACTCCGCATGTAGGCGTTGCTCATGTAGTGAGAATCCTCGGGAAACTTTTCAGCCAAGGTTTCTCGCAAAATTGTCAATTCTTCGTCAGATACCTCAAAGACTTGTTCGTTATTGCCAGTATGCGGGTTGTTGTTGTCGTCGTCGTTGTCCTTGTGAATACCATCATCATCATCGTCATCGTCATGACGCTCGACGGCATCGTGCCAAATTTCGTCAGCCCAATCGTCGTCGATCAATTGGAATAGTCCTTTGTTTCTTCCACCACTAAGGGGCTCTGACGACTCTGAAGGCTTGGAACAAACACCTTGACAACATTTAAACATATTATACTGCAATGGTTATTGATGACTACTCTTAATAAGCAGGAGAGTGATGATGAAAGCAGGAGAGTAATGAGGGCGTTGCGTTGCGTCGCAATGAGAATGTCATTGGCCCCACCATTCATTCAAGAAGTTCTCAAAAAATGTGACGTAAGACAACATCATGTCGACGTTATTCAACCGTTTACTCACGCGAGGTACAGTGTCGTAACTGTACAGTGAGTCAGTAGCCTAAGCCATGAATGACGTCAGCATGCATGTTTCGCGCGTTCTTCGCGTCACATCAAACTCACTTTTTCCAAAAAAGACCATCGCCAACTCGACCATGACACCCCGATCGCCATCAACACTCCTACCCGCCCTCTGCTCCTTATTGTTGTTACAGCTTTGTTGTTGCTGCCATGCCTTTATCGCCCCTTCCTCTCGAGTGTCGTCCTTCCACAAAACAACAACTCCTTCTGCTTCTGCGTTACACGCACTGATTCCCCTCCCCGTCTCGGACCTGGAATCCTTGCTCAACACTGGAGGTGCTCCCACGGCGTCACAATATTCCACCTACTGGGGTCGCACGTCCAAGGAAAAATATGCTCGTTGGAATGAAGCTGCCATTGTCATGATCTTTGGAAGTTTCATCTCCTATTGTCTCTCCTTTCTCTTTGGAAGTTTCTTGGCGACACTGGCCGGAGTCGTGTGTTGTGTCTGGGCCATTTTAGGACCCGAACTGCAAGCGACGCAACGGAATTGGGAACTATTGGGAGGTCGCAGTCTCGTGGATCCCTGGATTGTGGAAGCAGAATATCAGCAAGACTATCAAGATCAACAGGGACTGTACGGTGCCTTGTTCTTGGGACGCGTCGCCGATTTGAGCGTCGTGGAGGACGCCAGCAGTACAATAGAATACGATATTCATGATTTTGACGACTATCGCATGGAATACGATGAATTGGAACAGTACACGGGATCCCCGTATCTGCTACGGGTGCGCCTCCAAGATCGCGAAGGACGGACTCTGCAAGTGCATGCGCGCATGTCTGAAGAGTATTTGGAGCTGCGCGAGAATCAGTCCGTGGCGGGTCTGCTGTTGAGCACGTCGCAGAGTTTTACCAGTCTGGCGGCACTCTCTGATTTTGTCGTGCCGGAGGCAGAGTGTTGGATTGGAGATTATCCGTATCTGGATCGATATGAAATGGAAGGATTGTTGGCGGATCATGATCATCATGATGGACTGTATTGGGATGCACTGCAACAGGAAACGAGCAGAGTATCGTCGTTGGAGGAGGAGGAACAAGAGTCTGGGAGAGCATTCAATAGTGATGCGAAAAGTGAATACTGGAGCCCTGACTTGGAGCCGGCGCGAAGGAGGAGAAGTAGATAGGGGGAGGCAACGCAGCGCGACACACAACGATTCATTCATTCGAATGGTGTGTGGCGGTTTGTTTCATCCGTCGACGTATGTACGGGTTAGACGGAAGCAATGCATCTTCTAAAGGGAATCAATCACGGCAAGCGATTATCCAAGGCATCATGATATAAGTCAGAATTGCTGACTTGGACTCACTCGCTCGAGGATCCACCCAGCAATACATACACATCTTGTGTGTGATGGAAATTCTAAAGGTCTCGCCTGGCGAAAATGATGAGGCAAACAGAGCATTCTAGCTAGCTTTTCCTCTGGAGTTATGCATGATCCCTATCAATCAGCTTCCGTAACTTAACTTGTTGTCTCTACGGCACGTAAACTTAGTTTGCTGTGCCACAAATTCTGTATCATCAGAGATACTCCTGCTAAGCAAAATGTAAAGATGATTATTCATTCGCAATGCCCAGGCTATTTACTGTACAGCCTCGTACTGTTAATACGAGATTTCTACGCTACTGTACAGCATTCGTCCTCGTCCTTGCTTGGCCTTTCGAGCTTGCTCCAGAACAGTTGAAGGTGGGGAACGACAACCACAACCAAATCCCAGGAAGTTCATTGAGCAAGATTCCGCCTACGTAGCAGCGTACAACTTCATTGTCTTTTGTCGTGACAAAAACACAGCGCAACAAGATTCTTGCTTGACAACACGTGGGTTTGGCCTGACATCTACTAGCGGCTGCGAAGTGTGTGTGTGTGTATCGTGATCTATTTATATAGTCATACTTCTATATGCTTGTAGCAGCCAGATGTGCAGACGATCGGAGCGCAAGAAGACTAGTTCAAGTGTGGAGTGCTGCTGGAAGTCAGAGCCGTAGACACAGTTTGGGAATGGCGTCAAAAGGACGGCTTTATCGGAGAGAATCAACGTCTGCTGCAGAGTTTGGTGCAAAGAAGTGTCCAGATCAATTCAGATCTGCGACTTGACAATGCCACCCACGGTCCTGCCTTGCGTTCTGTCGACTAGCATCAAGCCTTGAATGTAGTCTTTTTCTTCCTGCATCTTGGCCTTCATTTGGGCATCTCGAGTTTTCCTTCTACGATGAGTGGTCAGGCTGTTTTCATCACCCTTCTTTGGGTTATGGTGGCGAGCCTTCTTGCCCTTCTTTTTGGAATCAAAATCTATCTTTGGGAAGATGAACCTATCGGGTTGATCTTTTTCAAGACCATCTGTTGCTTTCGGAGGAGGAGGTGGTAGATAGAAGCTTACATTCTGGCTCGTTGTTGGAGATGGCGCAAGACTGTGGTCTTCCTCGTCGCCAGAGGAAAATGAAAATGAGACCTCTTGCTTATAGCTGGGAGATGCGAATGGGGAAGGGAGCTTCTCCTCGCTTTGGGGGAGCGGCGACAACGGAATGGATTGCGGCTCGGTTGTGGAGGGTGGTGAAAGGTTTTCCACTTTGGGGAAATCCTGCAACGCGGAATGCTTTCTGGTCGGAGATGCGACAGGCTGAAAGTAGTTCTCTTGCTCCGTTGGTAGCGACGAGAGAGATAATTGCTCCGGGTGTGGGGATGCAGCTGCAACAGGGTGAAAATATTTCTCTTTTTCGCTTGGTAGCGGCGACAGAGAGAATTGCTCTGGATGTGGGGACGCGGCCGGAAGAGCGTATAGATCAGGCTGCGTCGTCCTGTCCAGGGTATTTTCCTCGCACTTATGTGCTGGCGGAGCAGTAACACTTTGGGTCTCTTGAAGGCCTTCGTCCTCCTTCGTTGGATGAGGTTGTGAAAGGCCATCTTGTCCTGTGGCAACTGGGTCGTCTTGTACTGTTTCCTGGTGGTACATATAGCAAGGATCCAGCGTAGATAGATTCCTGAACACGTTGGAGAAAGCAAAACCACGACGTTTCACTGTTGGCAGCGTCGTCATATTTTCTGGTGGCAACATCATCTTATTTCGCAGGGACTCTCCTTTGGCTACAGAGGCGTCGCGTGTGACACTACCGTGGGGTGGATTGGTCTCCATCCTTGAAACGGTGAATTCCGAGGCATCATCTGCGAAACTATCGTGGTCTGATAGATCCAGCATTCGTACAATCTGAGCAGCATCATGAATTGATTCTGCCTTCATTGTAGCTGCAAAGGAGAGGCCACAAGACGGCGAAAGCGACGGCGAAGGGGAAGATGTACGGGATGACGAGCGGGATGATATTCGAGACGACATCTTTCGGAATGCTGCAGCGAAAGGTACCCCGCGGCGGCGGCGGCGGCTGTTGTTCTCCGACGCCCGCGTCAATCGGCGTCGAGGTCTCCACGAAGAAACAACTGGCGTTGATTCAGTTTCTTCATTATCGTCTTCTGTATCGCTCCAACTGACGTAGAGCTCACCAGAGTCACACGAGTCCCAGCACAAAATTAGGTCGTCGCCGCTTTCTTCGCCGTCTTCTTCAGCTGTGACATACTCTGACCCGGATGGGAATGACTCGTCTGAACTTACGTTTGGATGTGAGGCATGAAGGATCTTCTCCTCCATCGCAAAAAGCATTGATGCAGTCATCGCCTGAACATCACGGTCGCAATCTGCTCCCTCATCTGTCCCTTCCGTGATGTGCGAGAACATTGATCTGTTGGACTGAGAATGATTCGGCTTGGTTCCTTCATCTTCTGATTCGCAGTCGGGCATTGCAAAGTCACTGAAAGAGACGAAGAAATCACCAGGACCACAGGTTGCACTCATTTGTCCTCCCTCGGATCCAAACGAAGGAATAGCCCGTGTTTGTTTAGGTGTTGGAGTGCTCACAGCGATGCTGAACGGAGCGACGGCTTCGTCTGCAGCCGCAGCAAATTTGGCAGCAATGCAAAGGTCTGTTTCTTGATCATAGTCCTCATGATGATTGAGTGTCTCTGTCAGATCAGAAGAAGGACGAATAGCTTTCTTGTTTGGCTTTCCAGTGGCATCAAAGCAACCAACGTTGGCCCCGATCCCTGTAGCCTTGGGGAAATAGCGTTTTTTCATCGAACTTGTCGTGGATGAACTCTGTGTGCTGGTTGCAGTCGATGGTGGAGATGCAGCGTGTTGTCCTGATGGGGGTGCCATATTTCCTCCAAGTATCGCCATGAGTTCAGCTGTCCCATCAGGCAATCCTGTCGGAGGCACTGGCTGAGGAGGTTGTGGTGGAGCTGTTGGTGGAGCTGTCTTTGGCCTCCCAGGTTTTAGAGTTGAAGCAAACTGTGCCAAATAGTCCTCATCCAAGGACGAGTCGTTGGAGTCGTCGTCAGAATAGTCCTCGGAGTCTTCGTCCGAGTCATCATCTGAGTCCAAATCTTCCTCGCTTTCGCAAGCCGATTCAAGCGCAGGCTTGTCCACTTCTGCTATCAGCCCTTCTGGGGGCTTTCTATCGTCGCTCGGTTCAGCGACTGCAGCTACAGGTGTAGATGAAGCAACATCTGCTTGTCCGGCTTCCTCATCCTCACTCTCAGAATTTGCGTCATCTTCAGAATCCGACGCGTCCTCGGAATCCGAGCTGCCATCACTTTCGCTATCGGAGGATTCATCAATCGCTGCATTCATTTGCTGCATCATAGCCTCGCTCATGAGAGGACATTGTGGTACCACAGGTTGAGCTTCAGACACTGGTTGCACCCTCACAGGATCACTGCTTTTGGTCTGGGCTGTCTCCTCCAAATGCACTGGATTAGCCACTTCATTGAGTATTGCGTCTTTGCTAGGGATGATGGAATCACAACGAGTCACAGCTTCCGCCTCGGATTCACCGCTTTCCGATTCGCTTCCAGACTCACTTTCCTCATCGGATGAGTCTGATCCATCGTCGCTGTCGCTATCTGAATCTACTACCGTATGGTGCAGTGCTGCCGCAGGTATCAGCCCGTGGGGAAGTGGTGATATTGGTCGCGGCAACAAACCTCGTGGGGGCCTGAGTGGTGACAGTGGTTGAGGAGAAGCATGGGACGAAAATTGAATCTCGGGAGGGGCCACGGATGTCACCCGAGGACCCGCCGGTCTCTTCCCTGAGGCAATAGCTTTGACAAGGGACACATCTACAGATACATCGTCCTCGACCGGTACCTCGAATCCCAACTCGTTCTCCATTTGTGCCATGAAATCAGAGTCAATCGAAGACTCATCATCAGAGTCCCCGTCCCATTCGCTGCCACATTCTGATGTGCTATCATCATCACTCGAATCGTCGCTGCCACTATCGTCTGAGTCGCTATCGTCTGAGTCGCTATCTTCTGAGTCACTATCACTGTCTCCGGAAGAAGAACTACTCTCTTCTGAAGACGAGGAATCTGATGAAGACTGGTAATCACTCAGTATGCAATCGTCCGTCCCCAACTTTTGGAAGCCCTGCAGAAAGTGAGTGGCTGTTTCAATCCCGACCTCTTTTGTTTTTGCTAGAACTTTCATGTCTTCATCGATTGCCTTCATATTGTTCTCGATTGCTTGCATTTTCTTCACAGCATCCATTGGGTTGTTGTCGCCTTTAGCCATTATTTGAGTTTCATCAGTCTCGTAAGCAGTGTTTATATCCGCCGCGAACTGTGAGGTCATCTTGAACAATATATCCTGAATATTCTCCGAGAATGTAAACGGTTTTTCTGGTTGCAGCTTGGAAGTACCTCTGTACTTTTGTTTCACATACTTGGTGAAAAGATTAACATCTTCATCCTCTTCGGGGTCATCCGGTGAGCTGGATTGATTCGATGATCGTCTCATGAACCGTCTCCGCCAGAATTCTACTTTCGCTTCTTGCTTCTTCTCGTCCACTTTTTTCCCATCTTGTTTTTCTATCAGTGTCTGTCGGTCTCGTATATCTTCTTCTTCGCGACACATGTTAGCGAGGCATTGCATGACGGAAGCATTTGTCGCTCCAGCCTGCAGTTGTTGCCGCAGATGAGCCTGCAATTCACGAAAATGCTCGTTTTGCTTGCTCCGAGCTGGCACGGATACACCAGCACTACTACTGCAAGAATCGCCACCAAACATGTCTTCTTTTCCGCCTTGAAATGGTGCCATGCGAGACTATGTTCTACTACTTTGCTGTCCCTGTTTACTTGAGGAGCAGCTCTGTAGCGCGTGTGTGAGGGATGAGGTCTTGATGCAAGACTGCGTTGTTCGCCAAGCTATGGTCGGGTTTAACAGCTAGCTCTCATGCGTGGTTTGAGAGTACTGTTTGGTAAGAGGTGACGGTTTCACGAATAAGAACGGAGAAGTTTGTTGAAAAGCCATTCTTCACTGCGTAGCTTTGATACTTTGAACTTCACTGATGTCATTCGCAAAATTGATATGTACAAAACATAGGTTGAGAAAGGTCTAATCTATACCGGACAGAACTACAGCTTGTCGTACAGAACATTTTCGAAGCACGGGGATTGGCACACAGGATATCACAATGCCGATTTGATAATTCCCTGGCCAATCAAATCCAACTTTAATGATGACGCAAAGCAAAATGGTCAGTAAAACCATTCCGATGACCACATAATTTCTAAAAGACAGCTGATTGTTGTCAACTTCGATTCTATGCGAAGTCTTTGCTCGCAGTCTTTCTCATCCAAAGCAGAACACAAAAGATACCATCTTTACGCAGGATGGATAAACCAAGTTAAGGAAATCACTTTTCCAGGCGTCTTGTGCGCACTTTCATTGTGACTGACATCATTCCTGTGAGCTGGCGCAGAAATATCACAACTCTATCCTGTACGTCCCGCAACCGTCACAAAGTCTATCTCCAAATTAAAAACTCATGGCCAGGGCTACAAGTGGTCAACTGAGCAGTCCCACAGGGAGTGAAAAGTTCCACTCAAATGAAGAATACCCTACATTTAAAATGCTGCGATAGCATACCCGTAAAAATTGTCAAAAATATATCTAGTTAATTAAAAAACTTCTTTCTTTCTGTAACGCCAAGTTAGCCCGAAGCTGGCTTTTGAAGGAGATCATCCCGCGAGGCTTCAACAAGGTCATCGACACAGAGCAACGTGATTGTGATAGTGCGAAAACATTTGACAGAAGACGACGACCCGTACTTTGAATACCCCTACTATGCAGCAGGTGTTCAGAGACGACATATTTCAACCAAGAGACGTTGGTTCAAAGAAAAGTACTAGGGTTGTGAGGAGATTGTGGTGATAGACAACCCCAACATCGAGCACGAGTTCAATCGGTTTGAAGAGGAGGGTCATGTTAAGCGCTACAGGTGTCATTTTAGCCTCATAGACCTAACACGTGAAGACCTCTATATTATGGGAGTACCTGCACTTGAAGATTAGTCAACCCCCGTTTGATGGTATTTTGATGCCATCGAAACAACACCACTACTCTAAAATTTCCCACATGCGTGTGCGCTCCAAGCGTAGGTACAAGCAGGGGTGTTTTGTCTCTTTCAATTTATTTTTTATGTGTTCCAACTCGTCTTGCGGCATGATGTTAGTATCATCTTTGGCTAGAGCTTAAAATCGGAGTGTTAGCTGGGGTACCACAGAAATAACGCTTTCTTCTGTCTCCGAAGGTTCTTGGGGGTGGCGGTGTAGGACTGGGTCAACACCCAGAGACTGTGGTTTCTGTGGCGACCCGAGCTGGCGAGTTCCAGCAAGGGTTGACGCTTTTTGTCGAGGCTCTCGTCGGCAATTACGTCATCCAAGATGAAGAGCGTAGGCTCACCGGAGAGAAGTTTTGATAGCCTCTCCACCCAGTCAAAGAGGCAATCTTTTGGGTCAATGCAAAACACAAAATCGTCCCTCCATATCCAGGGTCTGTCTCTGTAGGTGGCAATGCAGCTCAGAGTAGGGATGTTGTCAAAGCGGTGCTTATACTCTGTCTTGATCAAATCTAGCACCCTCCGTGTCTTGCCACATGAAGTGGGCCCTGAAAATATTGCGGTGTGTGGGTCCTTTATCATTTTGTTTTACTTGTTGCCATCCCCAGTGGGGCATCTGTTAAGAGCGTAGCAAATTCGCTTGTACGAGTTGTTGCCAAACTCCATCATCGCATCGATGACCAGGTAGACGTAGGCCGTGATATTTCCGGTACCACCCACTGCTTTTGTAATCTCCAAGTTCAAACCCGGTTTGTGTCTGTCCAACCTTATTCCAATGCCGTGAAGCTCCAAGTCGCTACTAGACCTCGTGTCAATCCACAGCGCAAACTTCTTGTTGAAAAAATCTCCTTGGGTGATGTTGGTGCTGCCTTGGAAAAACTTCTGGGCTTCAATCCAGAGGTCCTTAGGTGTAATGCCACTTGCGTAACGCATGTTCGCCGCCCCGTTGATGGAGATGTTGACGAATATACTCTTTTGAAAGGGCTGGTCTGTGAGCATTTGGACAAGGACGGCAACGAGCAAGCGCCACTGAGTATTGTTACCCAACATGCTAACACCACACTCTGTGGTCAGATGCCATGTCAAAGGAGACGCCAATTTGCAGAAAAAAGTTACATGAGTGACTCAGAACTGGAATTATTTCTGGCCTTCATGATGCATGATGGATTTTATGATGACGATGTGGCGGTGTTTCCGCTTCCTTTTTCAGTCGACATCTTCCTCACAGCAGAAGCTCACAGAGCGTACTTAGTTCAGAGGGGTGAATCAAAGTTGAAAAGCACAGCAATCCAGATGACTTTGATGAAGACCTTCATGGATCAGATATGTTGGAACGCTTTTGGAACAAATACTCCAAGATTTGTGCCGGCATAACAAATAATATCTGAATTCTCATTCTGACATGTTTGTGGGAAAGAAGCTCATTGTGGTTCAACATATCAAGGCTTTTCACTACGTTGCGACATATATATTCAACCCAACCGACATTACAGCCACAGTCAATATGGTGGATGAAGAGACAGATCTTGACAAAGAACGGCTTTGTACCTGCTTCTACCACTACAATGCTCTGGGATCTTGATTTGGAGAAAACAATCTTCATTGGGAATGGGGTATTACGTGGTTCATGAATTGTCTACACAGTCACACCATTATACCAATACGCCCAACATTAAGCACCCATTTACAGTTGGGGAAGCTTTTGGGCGGGTCACAACTCGTGAAGAACATGAGATAGGAACAGAACTGTTCCCCCAACTTATCCTTGCTAAGAGTAATGAACTTCCTTTGCAGAGTGACATGTACTGTTGTGGCATTGGAATGGTTGTATGTACAATGTGCTTCATGAATATGGTATGTACCAATCCTGATCTCTTTTGGAAAACCTTTCTCAGATCTCAAATGCGTGTGGGAAAACAGCATCACTTGGGACATGTTTGTGAACTCCCCCAAGGTGCCCTTCATATTGCTCATAAGGGAACTGGTGGAGCCTACCTGCAAAACGTCAGAAGGGAGTTTATCCTCGTTTGTGATGACCTTGCCTACGAGATCCATGTACAACAGTTCCACCAAACGTTGAACAACAAGAAAATACCGCCGAATGTTTTCTACACCAGAGCAAATGAAGGTGCATACATACCAGAATTTGTCAAGGAGCAAGAGGAGAAGCAAGATAAGGAGGTGGATAGGAAAAAGATGGTGGCGGTGACCACGAGGCAGAGTCAAAGAACCCAAATGATAACGACAAGGACAAAGAAAAAGGAGGCAGCAAAGATGATGACGAGGAAGGCAAACAAAACCACCCTGCCAAAACAGATGGTGGCAACAAGGACAAAGTTGGGGGAGACAACAAAGATGGTGACGAGGAAGGCAATAAAAACAAGGACCCTACCAAGGACAAAGCCGGGGGAGACGAGCAAGATGGTGACAAGGAAGGCAATAAAAGAAGACGGATGGTGATGGGAAAGATGTTTCTTCTCCTCTATTGGCGATGGAGTTTTGCAGAAAACACAAGACAGGACTAGATGGCTCCAAACTGGAATATTGCAATGAATGTCATTTAATGGCCCACAAAGCATGCACCCACCGGCAAGTATATTCTATCTGCCTACGGTGTATACCATGTGTTGCCAAGGATATCTATCCCTGGATCTTATGCATGAAGATTCTTCGGAAAGGCTAGATTCAGTATGCCAACGTTGCGAATACCCTGTCCATGGTGACACTTGTATGGCACATATCGAGATAGCAGATTGGGAAGGAGACTGGCTGCTGCAATCTCTGCGCGGAACACTTTCCTTCAAATGTGTTACATGATTCCTGGAACTGAGGTTTGTGTTGCATGGGTTAAGGATGACTGCAGGTTGGACAATGCACGACCCATACTCACAATTGGTCAGGCAGTCCTATGCCAGAGCTGTTTCAAATTGTGGCACCGTAAAACATGCTCCATGACTTATAAAAGAGATGGCAAGGAATACACGACATGCCTTAAATGTGACCCAACGAAGATCCGGCATAATGATCGAAAATGTCCCCTCAATGATATGATACCAAAGAAAGGCAGCATCAAGAAGGAGCATGACAGAAGAGAGGATAAGAAGCAACCACCAGCAAAGAAAATGTGCAAACAACCTAAGAACAAAGCCTACACTAGAGTTTAAAACGTTTCAGAGAGAAATATGGATTCTACAACAACAATGATTTTGAAAAGGTGGAAGTCCAGAAAGCCCCCACAAGGAAGAAGATTGAAAATGAATAAGTTCAGAATAGGTTTAAAAGATGGGGAGAACAAGAAGGAGAAGCCGATGTTGTCGGAGAGACATGGGACACAGAGAAAGAATGGCAAGTCTACCAAAAGAAGGTAGAGAACGACATTGCTGGCTGCAGAAACAAGAAAGAGAAAGACAATTTGACGGCTTCCCTTAAAGCAGCGCAAAAGTTCCGGAACACGCAGAGGGATCGCCTTAAAGGGGAATTCAAAGCCTCCGAACGTGCAACCAAGTGTCAGTGCCTTGAGATACAACTCAAAATCACAAAAATACTTTGCAACTGTCAGTACCAACAAGAGGATTACCGGTGGAGGCATTGAGATCAAAACGGAAGATATACCTTATGAGGAGCAATGGATTATTGATAACTCACCACCCTCCACAACAGCAAAGCTGTTGTGGAGGGTGGTGAGAGGTGCGAGGTGACACAAGAGGAAGTGATGGAACAATTTGGTGAAACCTTTACTAAAGAAATCATGAAATCTACAGGAACAACATTTTTCGATGTTCCGGTTGGGGACTCCAAGAAATCTCATTTGCATCAGAGGTACTGGAACTTGCGAGGGAAAATGCTCCAATGTTGCATTACACTCAATCAGAGGGTGAGGATTTGTGCATTCTCAAATCATTCACATCAGCAATCCACAACCTTGGATGGGTTGTTGAAGGTCGTAGAATTCTAGAAGAGGAAACAGAAGTCCAGAGAAGGGGAGTGCTGCAGCCCTTGACATGTCTACAACAGGAGCTTGCCTTTAAGTATTTGCCTCATTGGCTCCAGTGTATCTCAATCCCACGGGCCTTACCAATAGGTTGGCAAGACATCACAGAGGACATGATTGTGATTTGTGTTCTACCGAATCATGCTGTCACTATCAATGGAGGACGAATCTACGATGCCAACAAAACTAAGTGCATACCCCTATCTCAAAGGGGACTTGACTACTGCACTTCCAGTCCAACACAGTCCTCTACGTTTCTATCTTTTCATAAGGGTAGGGTTTTCAAATATCAAGGAGATAATCAACAAAGGCTGAGGAGGTTGCTTGGCATTTCGGGCAATCATGGAATCAAAGGATTGATGAAGGGAACACCACTTTGCATTACTGCGCAAATATATATATATATATAT
>JAVCKV010362289.1:0-13342 GCA_032274145.1 Herpochondria borealis
AGGAGGGAAAAAACCTGTCTCTACCTTCCGGGATGAGGGTGACACTGACCTTTTACGCGAACTGGAAACAATTGGTTTTTTACAGGAACATTCCCACATCCCGTGCTACTTAAATGTTTTGCCGAAGGGACCCGAAGGTCAGACAGTAGTACAAATTTTTCATAGGAAAAAGAAGGTACTAATCAAGTTTTTTTGTGACGTCCAAGTTTCTCCCCCTCATTGTGAGTCCTCTGAGGAACGATGAAGATGAAATCAAATTGGAGGTACCCAGTTACTTAAAGGCGAATCTGCACCTGAATGAAATGATCCTCTTGAACGGCCGTAGCATGTGGAGGAAGAGAAGGAAAGGTGAACCTGCCGGTCCGCCTCGAATGATCGTTGGGATATCTTCCCTCTGCAGAACTCGCATTGGGTGTGGAATTTAACATTTCATCCGTATGTGGGATAACATTTTGAATAAGTTGGGTGTGGCTACATCGCGCGCCTTTCTTTTGCCGTAAAGTTTTAGGGATGAGACGACCGGATACTTCCGCGTGGCAAAAAAATTATGAAGAGATTGACGGTCTCAAAGCTACAGAGGTGGAAGATACTATAAGATCGAGAAGACCGAGCAGTTCATCTTCCTCTGGCTCTCCGTCCATACGTGCGCAATTTTTTCTCTTGTCTGTTTCTTCAGACGAGACGAGATATACAAGCTACATGTACAAACAACGAGCTGTATCAAACGAAAAAGAATGCGGTGAGACGTTTCTTATGTAAGTACGTAAGTTTTATACCGCTTCTACTAACACAAGAAAGAAAGATCCCATGACAAATGTTAGAGCGCCTCGGATATGTGGCCCCCCAATCGACGTTACAGAAAGATATACGGCTGAAAATAAGACATGGAGGTGAAACCCGGGAGAACACGCGTATTCCCCTCCGAACCTCCAAAAATCTCGTCTATCGGAGAGGACTTTGCCCGTAGCGGTGCGTACAATCGAAGCGGAGATGAAAACGTATATCAAGGTGTTTAGGTGTCATTTTCATGACATTTTCGGTAAATACGGGCATAAAGAGGGGAATACACTGATGGACAGTGCTGCTTTCGCCATGACCGACTCGCCGTTCAACCCCCTACGCGAAAGGAACCAACCAAACTCTGAGTACGAAATTCTATCAGATGGGGACCTGGTGGATACTGTGGGTGTTATTAATGATTTTTATGCCTGGAGGCCATGGCATTGTGTTTTTTCAAGTTTGTTGTTCTAGGACTGGTTTGATTCGTTCGTTTCCTTCTGATTTAATGGTACCCCTGCACGGAAGAGGAGTCGAACAAGGAATCGCCGCAAACCGGGACAGGTGTTCATGGAAGAAAAAACACCGTCAATCTTCGTGAAAAGGAAAGGGACTTTCTCATCTCGTACGAGGAAATCTTTCAGTTACATGAATTTATACGAAAATTCTATCCATGTGTGGAATCCCAACACTTTGGTTACGGAGCAGGATGGAATGTTTTACGGGCCGCCGGGTTTTTATCAACTATACGTACCCGCGTTACGGCATTGTGATGACAGAAGTTCCGAATGTAACCTGTCCGGAGGCTGTGTACTACACACCAACGGAAGAGGAGGGGAATCTGGACGACCAAGGATGTTACGACCGGAGCAGAAGAGTTCGTTGCTGATGGAAGAGTTGATTGCGCAGTACACCAAGCCGATTGATATTCTTGTAGCCTTATTCTCCGGTACTTTTGCCTCTGCGAAGGGGTATATACTGCTGGGTGAAAACCGTGTGTTTGTCGGTTGTTAAATGTACACCAACTGCGTGCAAGAAGCTTCCAGTTAAACTCTTAGAGCGTTTCTGGAGGCCGTAGTGCGCACACCACCAACTGTTCCTTGCAGTGACAACTTTTTGGGGTATGCGAAGGCGATGTACCTACGATTAGTGCATGGCAGGCGTCCAAAACTGCGAGACGATGTTTGGAACGATCCGCAAGAGTGGATGTGACTCTTTAGTTACGTACAAGTCCGTTGGTTTGTTAACGGATAACCCACGATTTTCCGCGCGTTACAAGGAAACAACACCGCACATGTTCTAAGCAAACATCCTTGCGGCGTTCGACGACGTGGACCCTGAGTTTTTGCTGCAGATGGAGGCGGATCGTTGCGATACAGTAATGAATGAATCGCTTACACGACATACCGAGGCGGGAAAGGCTTCTTTGTAGGAACAAACTTCGGGGTGAACAAGGTAATCGGGTACTACTATGGGTCAGTAGTGTACGGTGATGTTGGAAAGGAGGAAGGAAGCACGAAATTTCATGGAAACTGGTTGATATCTGTGTCCAAAACGGAATTCAGAAAGTGTGCGATGAGAAGCAACATGGAAGTGGAGCTCCCGGATGGTAGTGGTCCGACACCGTGCTTCATTGTTGCGGCTCCTTTCAATGTGGGTCGTTATGTGCAGAATGTAAGCTCCTTAGAAGGGAATTTGGAGAAGGACGTCCCAACATCAGAGCGGAAGACGAGGGGTGTGAATGCGGAGTTCGTGCGGACGATAATTGCTACGAGGCAGACGCTTCGGTCTTACGACTACATCAAATTGCGGGCAACGCGAAACATCATACAAGGAGAAGACCTTTACTGTTTGTATGGACCGAATCACCCAATGTTTGATGGTAACCATCCAGGGTTTGACGAGGAAAAGGTTAGGATGAATTTATTGGACGGGGGCGGTGACGTGCGGGAAGACGTTGACAGTTCGAGTGAATCGGAAAGTGAACATGACTCAAATCATTCTGAGTTGTCCGGAGAATTTTAAGTTCCAAACAATCCGGCGGGGTGGTAGAAGTAAGTTGGTTGTAGCTGATTTTCACATTCCTTGCAACTTACATGTTTCAGCAGTATACTAAATGTTTTTTGTATTGTTCTTTTTCAAAGTCCGGATACGAAGTGCGTTATGATATTTTAAGGCTAATATGGCCTCAACGGTGTGCATTGTACGTCAAGTGCGTAATTGGGGTAAGTCAAAACCACAGCGGGATCGGAGGATCGGGATTCTAGCTCGCTGACTAGAGCGGCACTGAACGTGGAGGTGGCCTCGATCGAGGTGCTGAATTACGGGACGACACGTACGGGCAGAGATCTATGCGGTGCTGGCGCGCGAGGCGGAAGTATTCTTTGGGCTCCACAGAAGTTTCCGCACGCTCTCGTGAACGCGGCGCGGCGGTTGTTGATAAGTGTGGAGGAGGAGGTGAACGCCAGGGTTTTTGGGGCTTATCTAGGAAATTATGCGGCTCGGTTACGGCGGAGAGAAGGTACTACATTCCTGCGCCCAGGAGCCCAGGATTTTCCTGTAACCCGCTGCAACCGAGAAAGCGATTGAATACAAAAGGCGATGGCGCTGAGCAGCGCGCGCGCTGTGGCGTACTGCATCGGGGAAGTATCAGATTGCTTTTTGTGATTTTCTTACAGAAAAATAACACAGGTAAACCCTTTACTTTCCGGCACTGTAACTTAGTATAAAAGTTCCAAGCAGGTCGTTTGAGATTTAAAAAAACGTAATAGAAGTTTTAGATTATTTGTAAAAATTTAGTTTACGAATTTATATCGAGCCATTCTTGAAGGACGTAATACCACCATAATTAAAGAGGTAGTAATTATACATATTGTTAGTTTTACGTACATCACAAGTACATATGTACTGAAAAATCACCGAAAGCTCACTGTTAATGTGCAAACTCATATAAGTCTGTATAAAACAGTCTGGATTATAGCATATATTTGATAAATCCACTTTAATACAGACAACTCCATTCGTTTCGCGCTGGCGATGATAATTTTAGCTGTTTTCCGAATTAGCGCATTTTTGTATGTTACGTGCGCCCGTTCGGATTCCGCACGGCGACGACGCATTCTATTCACTGAAACAAATCTAACAACGAAATTAGTAAGATGCAAGCACGGGACTAAGAATTTCCATCTTTCGAACTAGAGTAAGGTGACTATAGCCACTAAGACAAAAGAATCTCCTTTTAAAACCTTCCTTCTAAACACTTCATGGTCCTACTTGGTCACAACCATGCGTTTTATGGTACCAACCGTTAAAAAGATATTGTGGGTTGTATGCAAATTTTGGTACGTAAATCGTTCTTGGGCGCAGTGATATTTTTTCCGGGAAAGCTTTTGGATTACCATTGCACACTTTTAATGAAGGCCGTTGTTTTGAAACTGTGAATATTTCAAAGTGGCAAGTACAAATTTTAAAGTAGCTGGACGCAACGGTTACGCTAAACGTCAAGGTTTTTCACAGAAGAAATTTCCGCCCTACCCCTTGTTGGCCTCGACCGCTCTTCACTGTTGTGGTACGGTACTGGGAAAATCAATGCTTCAGTAAAATCTTGGTACTGGGGAACAGGGCTGTTGAATAATTACACGTGCACACGGGTCATTTCACTCATACGGAGAAGTTGCAGTTTTCGCCATGCAATATGAAGTCATTTTTATGCCAAATATGCTTGTTACAAAACGCAATGTATCAAATTCAAATAAGCAGGACTTTTCTTAAGATTTTTAAGCACTTTTAAACGTATTGAAGGGACCTCTGCATAACTGTACTAATACTGGAAGTCTAAAGCGCAACTATCTGAGTCTAATTCCTTCCATTCGATTTTTGTGTGCGCTGTACCCCGTTCCGCTATCCGAACCACTCCAAATTGCGCAGATAATCTACCTTGAAAGCGCATTTCCAAATTTACCCAAATAACCAACTCCGCTCTTATTATCCTGCAGGATGGAAGGGAATATGTAGTTAATGACATCCCATTACGCGCTCGTGGATTCCACCAAGCTCAAATTTGCGCGCGCAACATCTATCTGTCGTTCTGGGATTTTATGTACTTGGGCGCAGAATGATTCAACTAATATTAGCAGGGACGAGCTGTTTCCGTCTTGTACCACTGAAGGTCCCCCAGAAAGCGCGTAAAGTACATGGATTGTGGCACGTGAATTTTGAGTACAAGCGCTAAAAATGTCTGTTGATGCAGTCACACCCATCCAAATGATCATGGCACGCGCCCTCTTGAAGACTATGTGGGCCTCGGTGATCTCCCGCTCTGTACTTAGTAGCTCCTGTAGCAAAATAATTTACAGGACCCCATGAAGCGATGTGCCTTTCGCACCGCGCGAAACGTCCTCAAGAACCATGCAAATATGTCATAGTCAGCGAGATACTTCACCTTCAGCGACCCGTAATGTAACGCTGACTGGAACTTTGTTGAACGGTTTGATGAGATCTGCGCGATGGGCCTGCACATGAATTTTAAGAAACGTTTCTTCCATACTACCCTCTTTTCGGACATTGTTTACAGAAAAATTTTGCTTTGATCGCACTGCTCTTTAGAGTCCAAATTTCCCTCGAGGACCGCAAGGTGGTGAACATTATCGTCCATGATCCTTTTTGGTGTTGAGCGGCTGGTGCGGTGACATCTCCATTTCGCGATGAGTTGATACGACCCCTGTTTCGGCGCAAGGACTTTTCAGGTCTTTGCGGCAAGGGACCGATGAAATGTTTTCTCATTTGAATTAATTTGTTCGACCGGGTATCTCTATTACGGCGCTGCGCGGCATTTTTGGTGCGCATAGGTCGCCCGGCATCCCAATCAGCATATCCGTCGTTCCCTTTTCCGGCTTCAGAAGCCATACACATTAAACGGCACGATGTGCCCCCATCGCGACACTGAAAATTCTTCTCCGCTAGAACCATGACAGAATCTTCAAACTATCCTCTCCAAGAGGCGAATTAAATCACATCGGTTGCACTGATAATCCCGAGCCCGTAGTGATCGAAATTTTGAGCACAGTTTCTGGCCACCAGAAAAAGTCATACCGTCGTTTAAGTGTACTTCGGGGGTGTCGTAAACTCTTGGGAAATCATAAACTTCTTTCCTACCGCAGAGCGGCGAGTTTCATGGTTAGTAAATTCCCGGCATCGAATTCATGTTGTGCGCATGGAACGTCAGGCAAACATTAACGTCCGTTCAACGCCGTCGAACGACTATTACTACTTGAAATACATCGAATGTTAAGTACAGGAAAGGTAGTTTAACTTCGAACGGGACGGTTTTACGGCCGTATCAAACAAAGTCGGTTGCCTTGTACGCGTCCATACAGTATGGGCCCGATGGTAAGAACCATTTTCCACACAAACTCACCTTGATATACCCACTTGTGCGAATCACATCTTTGTCTGGGTCTAGAAGTTTGTCGCAAACGTTGGTGCAGCGATTTCAAGGATAAACAGAAAATTTAAATAAACAAATAGGAATACAAATAGTGATGCAGTTCAAAATCGTTAATTTCAATGTGACAGCGAGAAATATACCGGAAGCTTAGCACAGCACTTGAGATCTGTGCAACCATGAATCAAAAAGTTCATAACACGTGATGGAGTAAATCGTCCGCGTGGTGTTTCTTCGTACACATTGCAGTGTACGTATGTGCACTTGCGTGAGTGTTTTTCTAGCCCGTAGGCGTGCGCTAGAGTTTCGAATATGTACATTATTACTGGTATGACACATATCCATAGTTGAAATCGCAGCAGCACCCCCTGTCCCCCTTGTTTCTGACTGACGTCGGATATAATGAGGTTGAGGGGAAAGCATTCTCTGCACTTCATCTTGTAGTATCCCTAACAGGGGTTTCCTACACGACAAAAATTGCGGTTCGGTCTTATGTAGGCACTGAATACAACGCCAAATTCTGTGACCGCTGCGACGAATGATCACACCAGAAATCCGGCATGTAAAGTATCTGACAGTCGCTGTATCCACAATTTGTACGGAACACTCATCGGTTCACAGTGCAAGTACATCTCGAAGATGACCAATATGGCTGAGCCGCGCCATGTCGTGTACAGTACACACGGAAGCGTAAATGCATCAAAACTGTACGGACCATTTATTAAATTTGATAGTGTATGAACACCATGTACACAACTTTGGCGCGTTGGGGTGGTGTGACGGTAGTTTATGGATAGGCGGTCTGTAATTCCATTGTATTTCTATGGGTCCCTGGACCCGTTGGGTAGGTGTGTGGGTTTAAGTGAGAGGTACGCTATCCGAGATATGAGAGGTGGGTTATCCGGGATAAGGCCCTCTATTTTTGGAATCTGTCACGACGGCCGCACATTACGTACCCCTGTGGGCGAGCGTGTCTGCCACGTGGATCTTTTTCCCAGAGTTCCCCCTAAATGGATCTCCGACCGGCGTTTAATCTCACCAGGTCGGAGTACTTAAGAAGTCTTTTTCGAGCGAAGGGTGAGAAGAGTAAGGAAAAGTTAGTTCTCTGCACCAAGTTCCAGTATAGATTTCCGTGGTTAAATGCGTTTTTCCTTTTCTTGCTTCCATTTCATTTTTCATTCCAAAGCGGATGAGGATCGCACGGCGAAGAATAAGCAGACGCAACGCAGAGCGGCTCAAATCGCTCGGTCAAACGTATCAAACTCCTCAACATCTAGCAACCGACTGACCCACTGTGTGGCTCCACCACGCAATTCCCCCTTTTATACTCGCGCCCCCATGCTACCAGCGCAAACTACACTGGAATCCCAACCTCAAAGAGATTCTGGGAAACAAATTGTGACATTGCGCTCCGACAAGGATCGCCATCCCCGCGCCTCTACCAGCATCTCACGTCTGTTAAGAAAAATAATGATAAGAGCAAGAAGCCAAAGAAGAAGAGGATCCAGTCAGAAATTGATACGACGGAGAAAAAGTCCTACATCGTGCCAGAACCGGCCCGAAAAGACAAGAATGGAGACGCGCAGAAAATTAGCTTCTGGATGAAGGAAATGCAGAAAACTAGCTTCCGGATAAAAGAAATCGCGACGCGCAGAACAGTGCGCGTCAATATCTAGAAAAAATAACGATGAAACTCAAGGAGAGTTGCCACTAACCCCCCCCCCCCCCGCGAACTGACTCTGTGTTATTTTTCCGGACCCGAAGGTTCCTCGTACTTCAGTCCCGGCGGTGCAACAGGAACACCCGCAACAAACACAACAGGGCACAAAGCACTATTTGAGGTTTACAGTACTTGGTCCTCCATCATAAAAGGCCTGAATAGCAGTTGTAAAACTACTTACGGCGATGCAGCTCTCCTGCATGGAATGCAGATCAAAATGAAGCAGATGACAGACAAACCCGAGATTGTGGGAGGGATGGCATGAGTAGCGTCAAAAAATTCCAAGAAGGCCGAGGACACCGTCTCCGGAATCCATGCGAAGTTCCTCCGAGAGACGGAAAATCTTTGTGCTGGCGTCAGGGATTTTCAGAATTGAACGATGGAAGCCGAATCTTCCGTGGGGGCACAAGGTAAAGAGATCGCTGGCATTCATTCCACGCTGGATGAAATCCAAAAAAGTGATGCTCTCGAGAGGACACGCCAGCAGGAGGCATGAAACGTTCATGAAGCGACATGTATGGGAGAGGGTGCCCCAAAACAGCTGAACAATCAGATCCCTACTTCCTATGAGTATCACCCTTACATCTGTATGCTTCGTTTTGCATAAAGCGTGAATAATCTAATCCCCAGGCCGGGCCAAGCTCATCTGCTTCTGAAATTGATAATTCCACTCCGCCCAGATCGAGCACGTTCAGACTGGACGCAGAATACATGATGGAGCCGGGATATGCACAGGTTGAAACCTGTCCTGCCGCGTTCGCGTTCAACTCTCATCAGTTAGGACATGAAGCCCAGTTCCTCGAGTCAGCCAAGACAATCTACAATATCTTAAAGGACGTGATCAATTACCCAATATAATGGATCAGGGATCTTAAAATAATCGCGGAGCTCGGCCAACCCAACAACATGTACCGCATCAAGAAGAAGCTTAGTGCTTTGAATTAAGGGATAGGAAGGCTCAGTGCGTCTGAACCTATCAAGCTCCTGGAGTTCCTGAATACGATAAAAGAGAATTGCGACACTATGAAAAGTTGTAAATAGTTGGAGCACGGATAAAAAATACTTCTTTTTGATGAGGCTAAGAAAAATTTCCGATTCCAGGTCCCCCCGAGTAGCAGCTTCAACTGGTTAAACCTGAATTTAACCTTGCCGTACATCTGCGACGCACTAATCGGAAGGTTTCTGACGGGCGGCGTCCTTAAGGCGGCCCACGACGAATTCACTCGTGGATCCAAAGAAAGCCCTTCAAGTAATAAATAGAGCCTCTCCCCCGCAACCGCCAAATGGTACACCGTGCGGTGATCCCGTAACGGTTGAAAGAAAACCAGACCGGCTGACCGATATCCGTAAACCATCCGTTGTGACGCCGTTATATCTGACACACACATACCTACAGACTAGAAGCGCATCGAGACATTCAAGACAAGTAAATCTGCCGCCCATATTCTTAGTTCAATTGCGGCCGTAATTTCGCCCAAAAGAAAAGAAGTCGCCGAGTACGTGATGCGCGTTGTGTAAAAAGACTACCTCGACCGCCCCACAGATAGTCGGAAGAAAGCGGCTCTTCAATTCTTCCATCCAGTGTAGTATCTGTTAGTTAACTTGGAATCCATCGAAGAAGTGCGCGTGTCAGAAAATTCCATCTACATGTTCCGGATTGTGCCGCGCAGGGACATTTCGTCCAAATTCCTGTCCCAGATGAAAAGCACTTTTGTCATGCGGCATGATCCTCAAAATGCCTCCGTACGAAACAGGGTTCTGTACACTGCGTCTTTCTCTGCTTAAAGGAAATTTGTTTAGCAATTCAGGCACGAAATATTAGTCAATCTACCATACTTGAGGAAGGAAAAAAGCGCGCGCCAAGTTCCTGATGGTGGAACCATATATCTTGAGCGTTTCGATGCCATGAATGATGTCACAGACGATTTACTTGTATATTGGTCTGGAATGAATACCACAGGAGATAACAACTAGCTACTCCAGTACCATTAGAATTTCGTTTCTGTTAGTACGGAATTGCATCTGTCTTCCGTGCATTATTAGATGATGACCCAGGTCGCGTCGTGTATAATGTATATCGGGAAAAAGTAAAGAACAGCGCGTCTACCTCCAGTCTAAAGTCTTTCAAGGTGTGCTTGAAGGATTTCTACAACTTATTATCCCTCCTGTCAGTACAGCATCTCGCACCGTCTCTTTGGTGAAGTTTTACGTGAAACAGGCATTTTACAACTCAAAAGACTTGTAACAAAAGAAACGGTGCGGGTTTTCTATTGCTATAGAATCCGGAATTAGTAATTTAAAGCTGCAAAGCAGTTGACTTCTTTATTTGACGGCTCTCAAAGTGACGCAGCACGTGACACTTGCCGTAGTCAGGACCGCGCTGTTTTAAGGCGGAATTCAGAAACTCTTGTCGCAGAAGATGATGTTGATTCTGAACAAATTTTCGCCGAGAAATTATTTTTTGGAAGTAAATAGCTTGAGGGAAATGAATTAAATGATGGGAAAACTCTCGACGAAGAAGGTGAGGAGGACCCCGAAAGTCGGCATAAATCATATGCGGATGAACTAGAGGCCAATTATTAGTAGCTGCGCAGCTTGGAGGATCAGTACACTAATTAATTATTCAGATACGTATTGGAAATAACTAGGGCTTGAGGAGCGCATTCGCATTAATATTTCCCTCTTTCCAATAATTCCTTCAAATTAAAGCCCGAACATGCAATGACAGAATAACATAGTTCTTTTCCCGAAATACATACATTCGTACTGGAGTACGAGCAGCATGGCACTTTTATGTGGAATGAGAACAAGTCTAGCACGCCCAACCGTGTATTAAGCCAGTCGGATTGGCCCGGTGGGGGATGAGAGGCGATGCTCATGTGTTGAGACATGCTGCGGGGGCAGGCAGAAAATCGGGTGCGTTGGCCTTGAAAGCGTCGACCACCAGGTGAGAGTTCGGGCGGTTGCGACCGTTAAAATGCCGTTTGTTGATTCGGCTGGGTCTATCAAGCAGGTGTGGGTGCCGGCCGCGGCTTTTTGACCCCGGAGGTCGGGGCTGGTGTTTTCATTTGTGGACCTTTCTTTGAGCCAGGCAGAGGGTTTGTTGCAGGACGGCGGGTACTGGTGGAGGAAAAAGGCTGTTGATGCATGAAGGCGGGTGTGCTGAGTCAGGAAACTGGTACGGTTAGTTGAGCCGGGCGGCGGGCGCGATCTTTCTTTCAAATTTACGCGCACGCCCGATCAGCTAGTCACAGCAGATCAGATAGGAATCAATTTTTTTGAAAGAGTAGAAGCGAGGCGAGGAAAGTAGGTGGAGTGAAAAAATTGGGTTGCACATGGGCAAGCATCGAAAAGGACGGATAGTGGTGGGATACAAGAACTAGAAAAGATTTTTGAAAGAATTGAAGCGCCGCGAGGCTCGAATCAATCTGTCCCACACTTTCAGTGTATGGTGGGGCACTTCAACTGTGGGTACAGTAAAAATTATATTAAAATATGGGGTGCAACGAAGATACTACACGGAAAAAATAAAGTCACCACATACTGCGCAATTTTCCACCCACTTTTTCTGCACGGCATACTCCCCCAATGAATTATTGCCTCTGAAAAATTCCTCGATTGGATGGTTTCAATATTCCACACACAAAGAATGCGTCTGGCTCGTTACACCCTGCTTCATCGGCGAGGCTCAAGCGCTGAAATCTGGAAGCGTTCAATACTCCGCTTCGCGCCGGAGAAGAAGCCGCTCCGCCTACAAATGATAAATGATACCTGCAGCAGTCGCTCGCATTCAGCAGAAAACACACCGGGGTAATGTTGAATCAGTCCTCCCCGCGACACGAGCGACTCCTCGCTCGGGCTTGACTTCAGGAATTCAGAGGACTGCGATTTTCATGCCTTTTCCTTAGACAGAACACAGGGGGGCTCCCCAGGAGGGGCAGTTTACAGCTTTTCGTTGAGGCGCAGGGTTCAGACTGCATGGCTAAAATTGAACCCGTGCGGAGGTCTGGTAAGCGCAAATGTGTGTAGTTCCTGTTACATACTAAAATACAGAGGCTCTTTAGAGTGAGAAGGAAGCGGTGAGAAGAGAGAGAACCGCGCCGGAAGCGTCATTTTTGCACTTCCCGCCGCCGCAGCCCATGAAAATTGCGTGATTGTTGACCACGAGGGTCGGATTCGAGTAGGCTTTTTTATAGAGTGTTAACAGCAAGTCGAAGGCCCCTTACACGGAACGTTGGGGTCGTTGCAGATTTATTACACGGAAGAGGGGGTGCCCCAGCCCGAGCGTTTCGTCGATTTGCGTGAGTAGTGGTTCATCGGGTGGGAAGCGATGAAGAGCTGTTGAAGGGGACATAGAGAGGTGTATAGAAGGGGCGCAGTAGGGGATTAGAAATCTTTTCTGGATCCGCGTAGTCATGCGCTGGAGTTGCATGGGCGGCCTGCTGTGAAAGGTGGAAACAGAGGTTGTTGACGACCGTTAAAATTAATGGGGCAACGAAAGCGGGTTTGTACCACGTATTCTACAGTATTTACTGGACTGGTGGTCTTCTCCAGTCTTTATTAAGATGTAAACTGGGAACTTTATTGAAGGCAATGTAGAAACGCTGCACTGTACCGTACCTTATTACAGAATAGTACAGTGCGCTACTTTAAAAAAATTCACCCAGCGCCTGACTAAAACACCTCTCACCCGAACTGACTCAATCCTCACGCCGCCCGGCTCAAACTCCTTCCCTGCTGTCGTACGGGCATAAGGGGCCTGTGAACCCTCGACGATGGATCGTACACTTTTGAAGCACCTATGGCACCGCTTACTCCATCACCACTCTGCCACTACGCTACTCGGCGGCGCGGGTGCCACGGCACACAGTAATCCGTGGGTGGTCCGCCACTTCGCCAGTCTTCCACTCTGGGTGCTACATTTTCTGATTGGCCGGGCTGGGCGGACTTACTGATGGTTGGTGAAGTCATAACATTGGGATGTCCATAGGGCTTGTTTTCCTATCGAGTTCGCCTAGGTTAAGGCATCTAGCGTAAATTTGTCTCCTGTGATGTCTCTGTGTAATTATTTTTAGGAGTTTTTGCCCCTTGGTCCGTTTTTTTGGCCATGAGCTCCGCCTTGGGCGCGGCCTCAGCCGCTACATAAGCAGCCTGGGTCGCGCCGGGTTGGGAGGAGAAACCATGAAGAAGGTACCGATAAGTACCTTGGTAGCACGTCCGAGCTATCCCCAAGTAAAGCCTTTTCCCCGTCTTTCACCAGCTTTTTTACCTTCTTTCATTTTTTCCTTTGTGCTCTTTTGCGGTGGTTTCCAGCGCTTCAGAGTGAACACACACCACGCTGAACGAGGACACTCGTTCAGCCACACGTAAGCTGCGTCCCCGTTCGCGCCGGTATGGGGGGG
>JAVCKV010362399.1:0-40977 GCA_032274145.1 Herpochondria borealis
AGCTACCAAAATGCTAACCAAAGAGATGTTGATTGGCAATTTAAGCTTGGTGATGCTCGAATCAAATTGAAGTCCCTGTACCCTAAATCTTAGAGATGACAGAGCACTAGGTACCACTTGCCAAAACAAGCAGTCGCATAGCCTTTCTGCTGTAACAAACTAGCTACTGTTGGACGTCCCTCTTCAATCAATGCCTTACTATAGCCATTCAACACCCCGCGTTTCAACCGCGAGCGCCAAGCGTAGCGACCAGTAAGTAATCCCTAGCGCGTGGGTGTGTAGACTGATGAGTTGCTGTGCTCGTCGGTGAACCTCACCCCACCCCCAGCCAAGGCATCAAGGTGTGGAGTTTTAATCTTAGACTGGGCATGGTAGCACGACACATCGCCCGAACCTAAATCATCAGCTAAAATCACCACAACATTAGGACGACCCGCTGCGTGTAATGCACCGACAAGGCCACTAAGTAAAATTAATCTCTTCATACTAATAGTAGAGCTAAAATGTTATGTGAGTTCGAAAATAATAATACTTATTTTTATACCTAAATTTGAAAAAGTTGAAATTCACCAAGTTCAAGTAATCTGATCGCCACCCTCTCGAACCCCTTGGATGCATAATAATTAACTAGTCCAAGACGATCGACACGACAGTCGAGACGTAAATAATTACGCCCCACACGTTTCACTCGATCTCTCGCCCAAGCCATCAATTGGTCAGCAATACCAGAACCACGTGCTTTTTTAGCAACAGCTAACTTGTGCACGTACAATGCTTCCTTAGGGTCATCCTCAGGCCAGAAAATGGCATCGCGTGCTTGCAGCACAATACAGCTCACTGGTTCATCGTCGAGATAACCAATAAACATCTCCTCAGGTAAGTAGCAACTATCGAGAACATCCGGTGAAACAACTTCGGAAGTCCACTGGGATTCTGAAATCTCTGACAGCCAAGTCACCACCTCAGTCAATACTGAGGAAATGGCTTCAGTAGATGGGGCTTGCCTAACTTCTATTTTCTGGTGAGTGATCATTAAAAGCTTAACGCTTAATGTTTCCATAAATGGCAGGCTGTAACTGAGTAGCAAGCTTTCTAGCATAGTGCCACCAGCAGGCACTCCAGGACGTAACGGCTTAGTTTCCGCGTAAATCGCCCGCTGCATTGCGAGTGCACGCTGATGGATAGCTTTCACGCGTTCCTTAGGCAGAAGCAAATCTGCAGAAGAAAGCCTAGCGTCCTCCTTACTCCCAAAAAATTGAATCAAAGACTGAGCCATCATCCAATGCCCCTGTGTATTAGGGTGAATACGATCGCGTTGCGCAGCAAATTTAGGATTTTTCTTCTTCTTTGCTAGTATTTCACTCTCCATCTCAGAATGTAAGTCAACTACCTGCCAGCCTAATTTTCGCTGCTCCACTAATCAGGTTGCATACGATTTCAATACCACATTGTAGCTAAACCCAACCTTAGCATGATTATCAAAGAATGGCGGCGTAACATGTACGACTTCCTCACCGTGTTGTTTTGCGGCAGCACGCAATCTCAAAATGCCGTTTTGATAACGTTCAGTTCTCTCTTTATCAAGTGGTTTATAGACAGCGCAATTCATTCCGTAACACGCAATAATCAGATCAGGTTGAGTCACTGCTAACACTCGCTCCAATCGCTCAAATATACAAGGACGTAGAAAATGCCCACCAGCATGCCCCTTTTCACTGAGCCCCGAGATTGTCTCGCTTGATACACCTGCATTCACCAATTCAAATTGTTGCTTCGTATAAGCTTTAACCAACCAACTTTCGAAATCTCTCACATAGGTCCCAGCCTGTGTGATGCTATCACCCAACACTAAAATCTTTTGACTCTTTTTGAGCAGGTCTTGCTGTGCTGAAGCAACAACCAGCATCAAACACCAAATAGCGAGAATTCGTAAAGCCTTCATACAGGTGAGCATGGCTGGTATTATTTATGAATACAAAACAAATTCAAATCGCCCATTCCTACTTCAGTGATTTGACTATTACAACTCTGAGAAACAAAAGAGACTAATGAGAGGCTGATTTCATCTTGAATTAAGATATCATGATGAAGCGATGCACGCATCTTGACTAAAGAATAACGTTAATTTCATAAGAAAGAAGCGAGTTTAAATCTAAGGTTAAGGGGGCTGAATTTTCACACCCTAAAAATTCACATTTGTCTCTTTTGTTTCTCAGAATGGTATAACTATGCTACATCGCAGCCATGGAAGAAAACGAACTGATTGAACAACTCATCCCAGCAGTAGAGCAACAGCTAGAGTCGAAAGAAACACCATTCGTCAAAAAGCATTTCAACAGGCTCATCTCTGATGGTGAGACCGAGCGGGAAACTAAGATGATGATAGCTCTATGTCTAGCCGATGAATCGAATCGAATGTTCATCGAAAAGAGAGACTTTGATCTAGAACGCTACAAACAACTCCTATCAGCGTTACCTGCTTTACCAGAATAGCTCCAGTACCAAGCCAGTACGTTTAGTGAAGTGCAAAAACCATACATAGTCATTCTCTACTGACTCATTTGTTGCTTTTGTCACTCGACATCTGTTGTAGATCGTTCACATAAGTGCCGATGACATTAGATCAAGCAAAACAAATCGTAAGTGAAGCCATTGGCTTCAAGATGGGCACTCAGCTTCAGTCTGATCCTATGCTCCTTTCAGAGTTAGTGCTCAAGGGCATAGAAGGCGTGTTCGCAGGCACTGCAGAAGAGCCAGACCAAGAAGCGTTCCAGCAAGCAGCAATGATGCTTCAAGAAGAAAGCACCAAAGCAGCTCGTGCCGAAGGCGACGACTTCCTAGCCGGTAATAAGTCACAAGAAGGCGTTCAGATCACCGACAGTGGCCTCCAGTATATCGTTACTGAAGCTGGCGAAGGCGATGCTCCAAAAGCTACAGACCAAGTGACTGTTCACTATGAAGGAACTCTGATTGACGGAACTGTCTTCGATAGCAGCATGGAACGTGGAACACCGGCTCAGTTCAGTGTCAACCAAGTGATCCCAGGTTGGGTTGAAGGTTTACAGCTCATGAAACCAGGTGCCAAATTCACCTTCTTCATCCCGCAAGACTTAGCCTACGGAGAAAGAGGGTCAGGGCAAACTATCCCACCATTCTCAGCGCTTATCTTCAAGGTGGAACTAATCAGCATCGATGTGTAATAGCTAGTTTAAAAACTCTCATAAGCTCGGTCCAATCACTCGGCCCGAGCTTTTTTTATACCCTTCTAATACCACTCTGAGTTTCAAGGGAGGCTAATGAGAGGTTAATTTTTTCTTAAATCAAGGCGTGATGAAGAAATGGTGCGGGTACCTCGACTAAAGAATAACGCTGGTGAAACAAGAGGCGACTTCGCACTCCTACATATAAAGAATTGATGCTCAGGGCTGGTAAAGCTCCGGCAAATGATACGCTGTCGGATTGAATATCATTTTATGACTATTGTAGGTTACACCTAATTTGCTTTAAACTTGCCCTAGAAGTAAAAAATTAAAACCGTTACAGCCACCTACACTTTTTGGAGCGAATGACTCCAAAAATTGCCTCCCTCAACTTGCTTTTCTTTCCTTCGTCATGACATCTAGTTCCATACAGTTTATCAAACTGCAACTTGGATTAACTCATCGCCAAACACGAAAAAGCCCAGATGAGCATAACTCATCTGGGCTCTGGAAAAAACGTTTAGTAACTATCGTGATGGTAGCAGATCAGGAACGATCATTGAACCAGCACCTCCAGAATCATCAGGAGTGATTTGGTTATCGTTTTGATAGAGTTTCTTACCGGTTGCATCAATGATATTAGCAGTTACGAAGATCACTAGGTTACTCTTAATGCGGTTTTCAGCATGTGATTGAAAAAGACGCCCAAGAAGTGGGATATCACCAAGTATTGGCACTTTATCTTCCACCTTTTGCACTTCTTCACTCATCAAACCACCAATTGACACTGTGTGACCATCGAAGATAGTAAGATCTGTTTTCACAGAACGCTTAGAGAACACCGGCATTTCGATACGGTTTTCAGTAACAGTGATCTGAACTGGGTTACCAAGAGCATCGATCGCAAGAGCTTGAATAGGTGAACCGTAGTTGATGAATCCTTCGAATTCAACGATTTCTGGCGCAAGTTCTAAACTAATAGTTCTTATATCAGCTCCATTACCAAGTTGTGGAGTAACCTCAAGAATCACACCTGTTGGGCGCTCCTCGAATGCTGTTGGAGTAGCTGGAGTGATCGGAACAACTTGGAACTGGTTGTTACCACCGCCTCCACCGCCTCCACCATTGTTACCATTGTTACCGACACCACCACCGATATTATCCGGAATTTCTGGTGGATCATACTCGGTTGGGTAGATAAACTGACGGACGACCTCTATACGTGCTGTATCGCCAGAGCGAGCAAGCACAGTAGGCGCATTCATGATGTCAGTTCCCTTCTTTTGAGCCAAGCCACGCATAATCATCTGCACCTGGCCATCTGAGAAGATACCGGTTAGTGAGAGGATGCCTGGAGCAACAGAAGATGACTGAGCAGTTCTTGTTGGGTTGTTCAAGAAGAAGTTGATGCTATCTCGAGTGATTGCTGTATCGCCAGAACGGAGACCTGAGCTAGGTGTGTTGAACACATCTCCTGTGGCAGGAATGCCTGAAATTGGCACATTACCCGGAGTTGCACCAAAGTTATTTGCATTACGGGCAACACCGTTACCGGTATTACCACCGCCAAGGAACATTGAGTTACCTGTGAGACCAAACGGTGTGATCACCCAGTCGAAACCGAGTTCATCGTTATCCTGTTGGTTAATCTCTACAAACTTGACAGTAATGCTGATTTGCTTTGGAACTAGGCCTTGAATATCTTCAATTATCTGTGCGATCTTATCAAGTCCAACCGCTGTGTTGGACACGAATAAAACTGATGTTGCTGGGATAAACTTGACGTTCGACTTGCCCTTGAATGGAACACCCATTCCTTCAAACACTTCTTTAAGTGATGGAGGAGCAGCCTCTGCACCTCCGCCAGCATTACCACCAAAGAGGTCGTCACCACCTGGGGCAGCACCGCCGCCGGTACCGCTGCTGATTCTATCAATAAAGTCAGGTGGAACTATGAAGCTCTTACTATAAATTTCACTCACTTCAGTGTCATCAGCTTCAACGATCGCCACAACATACTCTTCAACTTTGTAGCGCATAGGCGGATCACAAAGAAGACAGATCTGACGGAGCACTTCTGATGCTGGCACATTCTGTAGGCTCAACTTAGGAATACGAATTTCATTCGCTTCAATTGCTTCACCAGCAGCACCACCAGCGCCCATTTGACGACGAATAACAAAGCTAAGACCCTTGAGTTTCGGATCAGGCTCTGGATCATTATCACGAACGATCTGCTCTAGGCGTGCAATCGCAGTCTCAAGTGTTGCGTTTTCTAGATCAATACGAGGAATAATGATTGAGCTCAACTTGCGTTGTTGTACTATTATTCCACCTTTTTTAGGGGTACCTGTCTTTGTGATTTCACCAACCTCAGGTGGTGAAACAGGACGAGGAACAATTTCCCAAGCACGGTCAACTTCACTCAATAGACGTGCACGTGTCTCGTCAAAGGCTGAGCGGAAATAGTCGCGTTTTTCGTTATGAAGTTTAGTTTGCCAACGACGTGCAGCCTGATTGTATGAATCCAGACGAAGCACCTTATCAAATTCTTCATTTGCCTTATCATATTGACCCAAATCGTAGAAGCCTTCGCCCTTGTAAAGGTGACGACGCACCTTATCTACTTTAGCGGCGTGTACCTTATCAGCGGATGGGTTGGTTCGTCTTGGATCGTAAAGATTATCCAGTTCAACTTCCGCTTTCTGATTATTCGGATCTACCTTAAGTACATTCTCAAGTGTCGACTTAGCAGTAGCTATATCACCTTCACGAGTAAGTGTCTTACTCATGGCTATACTCGCAGCTACGAGTGATTCGTTGAGGAATGCTCGTCGCTCGTCAAAGATCCTACCGTTTGGTAGCTGACCGAGTGCTCTATTATAAGCAGTTACGGAAACTTTGTAGTCCTTTTTTTTGTATGCTTCACGGGCTTCAAGGATAAGTGCGTCTACGTTCTTAACTGCGTCACCACGACGGAGTTTTTCACGTTTAGCTATTTCCTCGAAACTTAACTCACCTTGGGCGAATGAAGCTACAGGCATCAACGCAGCAGCTACCACGAGGGCTCCTGCTGCACGACTTACTGTATGCGTATGTGTTTTTTCCATGTTCGTATATAGGTTTGATAGATTATTTTGGTTTGAAAAGGTTTTTTTTGATAAAACTTAACTTTTTACAATTGTTTGTTGTTAGAATAGGCCAATTACTTGATCAACTGTGCCTTTAGAACTCTTGGTTCACCTGAGGGGCCTTGCACCTCGACTTCGAACCTTCCGTCTGCATCTGGGATTGTGCGGATCTGTTTTAAGAGATATTTTTTATCTTTTGACTCAGCATCAAAAGGCAAGGAAAATTTCGCACCCTCGGGCACAACGAAGCTAGACTCATTCCCTAAACCTAGGGCATCAAGATAGAAAACGGCCTTACGATCTTGTGCTTTTTTCTTAATACCACGGAATACTTTGAGCTTACGGTTCATGTTCTTGAGATCTTCTAGGAGCACTCCTGGACGGCGTAATCCGTCGACCTGCTCCTCAAGTCTCTCCAAATATTTAAAACGCCCTTTGAATTCTTTAAAGATACCTCTGTTTGGACCTATCTTGCCGATCTTTAGAGACTCTTCATCGTTTAAGCCGTCAGAGTTTTTAATGCGTAAATAAATATCGCTACCACTACTCAGAGAGAAACTTAATTGAAATGAATTCACTTTTACCCCATCAATTCCTAGCTTGGCAAGCAGGTCAGGGTAAGATTTATCATCATTAGGGAGCGTTTTAGCAGTAAACTCTTCTTGGACGCTGAAGCCATCATTGTCTGGATCTAGTTTAGGTCCATTGTCAAAGCCCATTAATTTATGAATTCCATTCTCATACCAATAGGCATTAGGAATTCCTTTGTGGACACTGTCAGCATTGGGGTCCAAAAGATCCTGCGGCATCTTATTTCCCTGTAGTCCATGAAGTGGTATACTCTGCAAAAGGTATAACTTACGTTTATTTTCCTTTGTTATGTATGTATCGCGTAACACATTGTCAGCATTGAGTGATGCAATATCTTTTTTCAACCTTTTCAAATCAAGAATCGGCAAGGCTTGTCCACGCCCATTATCACCATTATTCTTCTCGATAAATGTGCTCGTGCTATCTGAGCCCATCACTCCGAGCCCAATACAGGCAACTAACGCGATGCCTCCTATAGCTAAAGCTACTTTTTCGTAATGTTCATCTATAAATCCCATAGCGTTGTTCTACCTTTTAGGTTTTGATTTTGAGTTTTTCCTACCTTTACCGTTGGCTGCACCAACACGTCGTCGGATATTTAACTTATCCATTTCAGTGACTAGCATAAGATCTAAAGCCATATAAACTCTAATTTTTTCATTACCAAGAACCTGCTCGACTACTTTTTTACCCTCTTTCACCTCACCACGAAGTTGACGAACTGGCACGGGAACTTCAGCATTTTTAGTATCACCAGGAGTTGTACCTCTCCCGCCACGGCTTGGATCACCGCCCGGATCGATAACGTCTCCTGCAGCACCTGTACCGTCTCCTGCAGCATCACCTGTATCGTTTGGGAAAAATTTGAATGGATCTGCATCATTTCCTCCTCCAGTAGGTACTACTGCAACTTTGCCACTCATTAAGTCTGGCATATTTAGCGGTGCCGCTTTTGTATTAACAAAAGCTAAGTGCTTAATAGAGAAATAGTGTTCTTTAGAATTATTGAGACGCTTTGTGAATTCAGTAAACTGCTCCTCGGTCATTGTCACAACAAGATCAATTGCCATTCTACGAACCGCATCATAGTGCTTTGGTTCCTTAGTGACATCTTCATTCTCTTCCTTCAGTGCGGACCTACGTAATTTATTAATTTCACAGGGTCCAACTGCTGAAATGTTGTCGGCCAGCCAAAGCAAGGCTTCTTGCTGGTAGAGACAAAGGCCAATAGCTCTCGGATTATCTTTGATCAAACCCTCACGATACTTACCAAAGCCGAACATTGCGTCCGCTTCGTTCTTCACCTTGCCCTTGGCTAAGGACTTCCGCACACTAATCACATACTTGTTCAACAAGGACGTGAAATCTGTCGCACTACGTGTTTCATCAAGCTTATGGAAACCAGGCTTTGACACCCCACTATATAGATCATCAGTTCTTTTGAAACCTTCGTCAATATCAGCCGTCAAGTCTTTCAAGGCTTGCTCGGTAGGCTCACCTAGACGCGTCTTCATCACTTCGATTTCAACAGACCGCTTTTTAACAACAATCTCCAATTCACCTTTCGTGCTGAAACTAAGGTAATTTAAGAAACCAAGTATTAATGTAACCACTACGGTGATCCCAATAAGCGATGCAACATACTTGTTATTTTCAATCCATTCTTTCATATACTAAAAAGGTAAATTCTATTATTAAGGTTATTTTTTTGCTGAATTTCTTTTCGCAGGTTTTGGAACCTCTATTGGATTCGCCAACGGAAGCACAATGGTAAAATCTGAACCGATTTTCCCTTCATCCCACTGTGGCTTAAGCTTGAACATCACATCTCCTCCTATTGATACTTTTTCCATTTTGGCTTTACCAGATTTAGGCGGACTCCCCTTGTATTGTAGAATTCTTGAGAAATACTTTGCAGCTGGCTTTACTGGTGCTTCTTCACCTTTAGCTAGTGGTCTATTCCTACCCAAAGCGATTATCTCTTCTTCAGTAAGTTCTGGACCTAACCATTTATTGGTAGTCTCAGCAATACCGTGATCATCCTTTAACCAAGTTCCTCTAATATAGACAGCGTTAACAATATCTCCTGATGATTCTTTCACTAGCGGTTCACCTTTTCCTATAGCGAAGTTAATACGCGGAGTTATCGCTGAGGTCAGCGTCTCGGGAGTGTAGTTCACCAAAGGCTTCACTTCTGTGAACCAATAGCCCTTCTTACAATAAACTTCTTTTAGTTCATCAATCACTGAAACCCAATGCGTGCGGTCCTCCTGGGACTTCATCAATGATTTAACATCTTCGATGGCTTGCAGTTCATGGGCGATCTTAGCATCCATTTTATCAGCAATTGGCTTATACTTAGCGTAGTCTTCATCAAGTTGTTTTTTGGCTGTTTTTAATGAACTGTTTTGCACCAAGCCGAAACACCAGAACAAAAACAGTCCCGCAGCATAGCAACTGACCCCAATGAGAAGCTTGGACTTTCTCTTATCAATATCTTTTTCTTTAGCAACAGAGTCAGGAACAAGATCCAACTTCAAGTGCGCCTGGCCAGAACGGCGGACAGCTAAGCCAACGAGTTCCCCCATCAAATGAGCTTCTTGTGCCAACACTTCAAGATCTACCCCCTTAGCAACAGTAAGTGTGCGAAGCGGATTGAAGAATTCTACCGGTAGACGAAGCTTCTCCTGCAAGAAATTTGTCATCTTGGGTAGATTCGCTCCACCACCAGAGAGGAAAACACGCTTAGGAGCGGAACCACCTTGTTGGCTTCGGTAATAATTGGTTGTTCTCGCTATTTCCGCAGGCATGCGGTTCAAAGAAGTTCGAATACATGCCGCAAGTGCAGCAGTTAGTTCGTCTAACTTGGAGGTGTGACGGGTATCTAGAGCCACCATTCCATTCGATTTCTTCTGATTTTCAGCCTCAATGAATGAGACATTATATTCCTTAGCAATGGCTGAAGTCACTGCGGAACCACCGATAGCAATGCTACGACAGAATACACGCTTACCATCTATATAAATCACGTTACTGGTCTTCGCTCCAATATCGAGGAGCATACAAGGCTCGTTAACATCAGGGTAACTATATCGGAAAGCGTTATAGAGTGCCATCGGAGCTGGATCCACCTCTGTGGTAAACATTCCAGCACCTTCTACAGCATCTTGGATGTCGTTAAGTACTTTAGACTTAATCGCTGCAATAACAATTTCCTTTTCACCGTCGACATCTACGACTTCCTGCCAATCCCACTTCACTTCATCTAAAGAGAATGGAATATTCTGCTGAGCTTCAGCGGTCACTAGTTCTTCAATTCCAACCCCATCCAAGTTAGGAAGCAGCACAAAACGTGTGAATACTGACTGTCCTGAGACAGCGTAACTTACACGATTTTTCACGTCCAGCCTCTGCGCTAGATCCAACACCGCCATCTTAATTTGGGCGTTGCGTGAGTTTGCTGCTGCAGGGTCTGCTAGGATTTCAGTGCTCTCGTATGCGGTAAGGATTAATTGTCCTTTCGTATTCTTAAAGCGCGCCATCCCAACACGTTGGGCTCCGATATTAAGCGCTACGATTGAATTTTTATCTGCCATAAATCTTGTTATTTATCCGTTAAGGTGAACAATTTAAATTCTATTCAGCGGCTGCACTAGCAGACTTTTTATCTGAGGCTATCTCAGCATAACGATCCCACCAAAGGAACTTGAAAGGAGTTTCGTTTTTATCGTGAAGTTGCACACCCTTAGAGTCTGAGAGTGCTGGAGAATACCAGAATGGCTTTTTCTCTTTACCAACTTTTACAGTGTCATTTTTAGAAGTGAAAATAGCCTTAAGCTTACCATTGAAATAGATCTCACCACCAACACCAAAAATGAGGCGCTTGCTAGCAGCATCACCACCACCAGAAAGACGGCGTACTCCGCTAGGAGAAATGTAGACTGATGTGTAAATATCTTCGCCGATAGGAATGTTAACATGCTTCACTTCCTTAGTAAGACGAACATACTTCCCTTTGTTATTAGGATCTTGAGCTACTACGAACCACTTAACAGTTAACTCAGGCAGTGTCTCATCTTTAGGTATCCTAGGCTTCACATCTTCAATCACGAATTTCACTTCCATTTCAAGCCACTCTTTCTGATTCCACTTTTTAGCTTTTGTGTTTGCAACAAAATCTGGTGATTTTAAGTCCTCGAAATCTGGTTTGTCGACTTCAAGCTTCACATCTGTGATTTGAACCTTAGGAGCTTGAGCGTGAAGCACAGTAAATGAGAGACCTAATAAACTGGCAATGAGTGTTTTTTTAAATAATTTCATCGGATGTGTAGTAGTGATAAAGGTTGATTTAACTCAGCCTAACGAGTCAAGGTTGAGTTTGGCGAGAATAAACATGATAAATCTTCTATTTTTTCACGTAGGGAAACACTCTTCTAGTGCTAAAATAGACCTCCCCACCGCCCCATCATGTGTCGTCAACACCTGTAATGCCCCTAATGGGATAGACTTACGCATCTCATCATTTTGAAGCAAGCCCTCTACAGTCGACGTAATTGCCTCAGTGGTCTCAAGACTCAATAAACCTCCATGCTCAACTAAGGCAGTCACTAAGGGCTCGAAATTATCCATGCGTGGCCCAACAATCACAGGGACCTTAGCTGCAATCGCTTCCGTTGGGTTTTGCCCGCCTTTGCCAATCCAGCTTTTGCCAATAATAGCGATGTCTGCATGGGCCGTCCAATCTCTCAGTTCTCCAGTGGAGTCTACCACTAGGCACGACAAACCCTTCCCCATTAGCTCCCCTGAGCTTCGTAACACTGGTGCGTACCCCACAGATTGCAGATCGGCACACACCTCTGTGCGTCGCTCCATGTGCCTTGGCACTACCACAAAAAAAACCTCATCCCGAAGGGGCATCAATGCTTCAGCAATGGCTTTTTCTTCACCCGCAAAGGTGCTCATCGCCATAACGACTGCTTTACCGCCACCATGAGCTGTAAGTATTTCGGCAAACGCCTCTCGTCGCTTTGGCTTTCCTCCGCCAGCGTGGTCAAACTTGATGCTACCAGTGTGAATCAGCCTGTCCGTAGCCACCCCGATCGATTCCCAACGCTTAATATCACGTTCTTCCTGCACTAAAATACGCCCAACCATATCAAAAATTGGGCTAACCACAGACTTAAGTTTACGATACCGCCTCTCGGAACGCACTGACAATCTAGCATTCGCGAGAGCTACAGGGATCTCCATTTTGTCACAACAGTTGAGTAAATTAGGCCACAATTCAGACTCCATCAGCACCACTAATTTAGGCTGAAAACGTCGCATCGTCTTCCTCACCAGAAAGCCAAGGTCAACAGGACTATAAATAACACGCACCCCCTCTGGAGCTTGGTCTCTCGCTACAGCGTGACCAGTTGCAGTCGTTGGCACTAATACAAAATGCTCATCAGGACGCTTTCCCAACCACTGCCGAATCAACTTTAACGCAATAAACACTTCTCCCACGCTAACCGCATGAATATACACCCCTCCTTTTATTTCATCAGAATCTGCACGATCGTATTTGCCTAATCGCTCTTCCAAACCTGTGCCGAATCCACCGCGTCTCCGCATTTTCAGCACCCAGCCAGGGAATGCCAAGACAAAACCAATAGGTAGCAATAAATTATAGATAGCTAAGACAATGCAACGGCTCATCTAATCTCCCTTTTTTTGATAAATAGCAATCCCACAATTTCCGTATTTTCGCTCAGAAATAACTTCCCAGCCAACGGGAGCTGTCGCGACGCGGCCCGCTGGTGCCTCTGCTACAAAAAATCCATCATCAGCTACAATTCTAAATAAATCTGAGCTACTAATCAATTCCTCAACAAAATCACGATCGCCAGCTTTCTTCGCATACGGTGGATCAGCAAACACAATTTCAACACTGCCAGATTGAATTCCCTTTAGTTCAGTGGCATCGCCAGAACGCACCAGCCCTCCCTCTAGGCCAAGCTCCTGCAAGTTCCCCTGCACCGTTTTTACGCTACCTCGGTCTTGATCGATAAAAACACAGCTCTTAGCACCTCGACTCAAGGCCTCAAGGCCAAGTGCACCAGAACCAGCAAATAAATCTAAGCAACGAGCACCTGGGACAACTGCATTGAGTAATGAAAACAAAGCCTCGCGCGTCCGATCCGTCGTTGGGCGAGCAACCGTCTTCGGCACCTTTATATTTCTCCGACGTGCGGAACCTGCAATAATTCTCATCGATTCATTATACTAGACTTCCATTAAACAACCTCTGCACTATCCACATCCGCTCGTAGGTTCTCGATAATGAAATGCTGACGGTCTGGTGTGTTTTTGCCCATGTAGAAGGCCAGCATATCTTTGATGCTACGCCCTTCCTCATAAATCACTGGATCGAGGCGCATTTCCTTACCAATCATGAAGGCGAATTCGTCAGGGGAAATTTCACCCAAGCCCTTGAATCGTGTGATCTCTGCAGCTTTTCCACATTTCTTCATCGCCTTTACCCTTTCATCATCACTGTAACAATAGAATGTTTCCTTCTTGTTACGCACACGGAACAACGGGGTCTGTAATATGAAAACATGCCCATCACGCACCAAACCTGGGAAAAACTGCAAAAAGAACGTCAGTAGCAATAAGCGAATATGCATGCCGTCGACATCGGCATCCGTTGCCACCACAACCCGCTTATAACGCAGATCTTCAAGATTCTCTTCAATATTTAGTGCGTGCTGCAGCAAGTTAAATTCTTCATTTTCATAAACCACCTTACGAGTTAAGCCAAAGGAGTTAAGCGGCTTACCTCGCAATGAAAATACTGCCTGAGTTTCAACATCCCGGCACTTGGTAATAGAACCACTCGCTGAATCACCTTCTGTAATAAACACTGTCGTTTCATCGCGACGTTTATGCTTAGAATTAAGGTGAGCACGGCAATCACGTAACTTCTTATTGTGCACCTTCGCCTTACGTGCACGCTCACGCGCCATCTTCTTAATCCCTTTCAATGCCGTTCGTTCTCGTTCCGCAGCCTGAATACGCCTCTGAATTGCTTCAGCTATATCTTTATTACGATGAAGGTAGTTATCTAAATGCTCTTTAAGAAAATTAAGAATAAAGGTTCGCACTGTCTCACCATCTGGCGAAACAGTTGCACTGCCTAATTTAGTCTTCGTCTGACTTTCAAAAACTGGTTCCTCTACACGAATACTGATCGCCGCCTCAAGACCTGCTCGAATATCGGATGGATCGTAATTCTTTTTGTAGAAATCTCTGAGCACCTTTACAATCGCCTCGCGGAATGCCGCTAAGTGAGTTCCACCTTGGGTAGTGTGCTGGCCATTGACGAATGTGTAATAATTCTCTGAACTTGAAATTTTATGCGAAAAGCAAACATCCATGTCATACCCCGAAAGTTGCACTGGTGAATAAAGTGGATCTTCTTCCATCTCCTCCTTCAAAAGATCTAAAAGACCGTCCTTAGACTTAAACTTCTTCCCATTAAATACAACCGTTAACCCGGGGTTCAAAAAGGCGTAGTAACGGCACATTTTTTCAACAAAACGATCCCTGAAACGGGTCTTCAGCGGAAAAACAGAACGATCCACCTCGAATGCCAATCGTGTGCCATTGACGCCCACGTCTTTACGAGCTCGTTTCATTTCTGACACCACCTCACCTTTCGAAAACTCGATCGCCCTAGTCTGACCATCTCTCCATGCCTGGATCTCGAAAAATCCAGAGAGGGCATTGACAGCTTTTATACCTACACCATTCAAACCAACTGACTTTTTGAAAGCCTCTGAGTCGTATTTAGCACCAGTATTGATCTTGGCAGCACAGTCCATCAATTTGCCAAGTGGAATACCGCGACCAAAATCTCGCACCTCGCAGCGACCTCCTTCATCGATATTCACATGGATTTCTTTACCAAATCCCATCACATGCTCATCAATCGAGTTATCAACAGCTTCCTTCAAAAGGATGTAAATACCGTCATCCGCACTAGATCCATCGCCCAACTTGCCGATATACATCCCTGGGCGTAGGCGAATATGCTCTTTCCAGTCTAAGCTCTTGATGTCGTCTTCCGTGTATTTTGCCATTTGATCTATAAACTACAGATTGCTGCCAGTTACGTTACTAACGCGACTAGGTCTTAGTTAACCTTACTTAATTAACTAGCCTTGGCAATAGAAACCATCTAACAAATTAGCAATGGCAAATACTCGTTCACTTTTTCACAAATCGGAGATAGACGATTCCACTACAACTCGCTAGAAGCTCTTCGTGCCCACTCCATCCTTACCAAAAGTATTAATTGTCTCTGCCTGCTTTGGCGATGGACACAATACAGCCGCACGTAACATTGCCACAGCGTTGAAGGGGATGGCCGAGGTTATGGTTGCCGACCCCTGCATGGAGGCTAAGCCAAAACTGAGTAGACAATTGAGTCGTGGCTACCAACTCATCATCAACCACACCCCTATTCTATGGGCCGGATTGTATTACAGCTCCGACATGGTTAACTTCTCTAGCCCCTCCAGAATGCTTCCACGTAAACCCGAGTTACGCATGCAGCAACTCATGCGTGACTTCCAACCCGATGCGATAGTCAGCACCTTCCCGCTCTACACTTATTTCATTGAAAGAGCCTTCGAGAAACTTCCACAAGTGCCAATTTTCACAGTCATCACAGATTCCTTAAAAATCAACAAAACGTGGACTGGAGCTCCATCTGACCACTTTCTCGTCACCGATACATTCACCAAAGAGCTATTAGAAACGACAAAAGGAATACCAAGCGACAAAATCGTTTCGTGTGGCTTCGCAGTTGACCCAACTTTCACCACTCTGCCGAAACTCTCAGCCGAAACTCCAATCGAGCCCTTTAAGATTCTCTATTTCCCCACTGGCCAAACTCCGAAACTGCGCCGTAACCTTCGTGCTTTACTCGCATTACAAGAGGTAAACATCGAGATCACCGTCGTGCTTGGTAGAAATTTTCGTAAGCTCTACAACCGCGCACGTGAAATACAAAAAGAATTCCCGCATCAAGTTACCATCAAGGCCTGGACAAAACTGGTGCCAGAACTCATCTGTCAACACCACCTCGTGATCGGTAAGGCTGGTGGAGCTACATCCCATGAATGCCTCTCCGCCACCACACCAATGCTCGTTCACTACCTCCTCCCTGGCCAAGAACAGGGAAACCTAGAGCTACTTCAGAAAATTGGCGGCGGTGACCTCGCCAACACTCCTGAGAAATTAGCCAGCAAGGTAAAGCAACTCATCGATAACGACGGCAAGCAGTGGAGAGAGATGAAAAAAGCGCTACAGCGCCACTCAATGCCAAATGGAGCCCAACTCTGTGCCGACTACATCCTCGCCCAACTCTCATGAAAACCATTCTCTTCGATATCGGTAACGTCTTGCTCGCCTTTGATTTCAAGCCTGCTTTAGCTAAAATCACTGGACCCAATGCCTCACCAAATGCGTTTGAACAAATCATCCAAGCCAAAGATTCCTTCGAAGCTGGTATGATGGAAAAAGCAAACTACATCGAATGGGCATCAAACATCTTAGACTTTTCAGGAAACCAACAATCGTTCGAAAACACTTGGACCAGTATTTTCACACCCATTGAGCCGATGTGGCAACTCGCAGCCCAACTGAAACAACAAGGCCACCGCCTCATCCTCTTTTCTAATACAAATTGTATTCACGCTCCCTATTGCCTTGGCAACTACAAAGGTTTCGACCTTTTCGACGGTGCCGTCTTCTCCCATGAGCTTGGTGAAATCAAACCAAACGACAATTTCTACCTTCGAGCTATTGAAATGTATCAGCTCACACCTGAGCACACCTATTACATCGATGATCTCCCAGACAACATCCAAGCGGGTAGAAAGTTTGGCTTCACATCCTTTCAATACGACTCTGAGGAGCACGGGGGCTTCCTCAAGGAATTTAGGAATCACTTCCCCGTTTAGCAGAAAACACCTCTTTTATCATCTAGTCCTCTCGCTTTGACTGGTGGATAATTATTATTTTCATAAAAATGGGCAATCGAGCGTCCAGCGGTAGTAATAAAGTAGAGGATAATTTTAATTCCTATGCCAAATCAACCGACAGAAAGACATTTTTTAGCTGAGTTCAGCGGTATTCATAACCATTTGAGAGCATATCTACGACAGCTATTGCCGACCCATTTTGATGTCGATGAGGTGCTACAAGACACCAGTCTTGTCCTGTAGAATAAATTCGACCAGTTCGATCCTGAGACCAATTTCTACCACTGGTCATGCGTCGTCGCAAAATTTGAAGTGCTGCGCTACCGCCGTAAAATGGCACGAGACCGACACGTTTTCAGCGAAGATCTTCTTTCCATACTCACTGAAGAATATGAGGAGGAAGAGAGTAGACTTGCACTCGTGAAGGTTGCCCTAAAGCATTGCTTTGCCAAACTCCCAACAAAACAACAAGAGCTAATCAATCAAGTCTATTTGGAAAGAGATCAAATCAATACCGTCGCCAAACGCGAGGGCTTCAGCCCCACCACACTCTACAAGAGGCTTGCTCGTATTAGACAAACTTCAAAAACCTGCATCACACAGTCATGAAACCTATCGAAGAACTCATTGCTAAGCACTCTGAAGGGTTTGCCACCCTGGAAGAAAGCAACAAACTTGAATCCCTACTCAAGGAAAGCCGGGAGTATCGAGACCTCTATCGTGAATACATGGCGATAGACTCAGGCTTAGTAGACATCGTCGAAGAGCAAATGGAAACATCTCAAACTAATACTCCATCGAAGCCATCTGCCGGCCCAACTAATCTCATCCTCCTCTCTACAACGGTTGCGGCAGTCATCGCACTATTAGCAGTGCTCATCCTCAAGCAAGAACCGAAGGAGACCCCAGTTACAACAATAGTAAACCCACCGCTTGAGCAAGCAGTGATTAAAGATAAAACCATCTACTCGATCGCTGTTATCTCTAAAGCTATCGATCTCAAATCAACTAAGCTACAACTGGGTAAAGGTTCATTGATTCGCACAGGTGTTTTTGAAATCAAATCTGGCATTGCTCAATTGAGTTCAATTCAGGTGTCACCATGGTGCTCGAAGGCCCAACAAAATTGGATATCCCGCACCCCAACTCAGTCGTCTGCCATCACGAAAAAGTCAGCCTCCACGTCCCAGAATTTGTCACTAACTTTGAGTTCACTTCTGGCGGCATGTTCATCATCAACATCCAAAACGAAATTTCCTTAACTAGCGAAAATGGTGCAATTGAGCTATTTATCACCAAAGACTCTGCCTCTATCATCAAAGATCATCGACCAATTGGTCACCAATGAGGCTCGTTCATGGAAGAGTAACGATCTCATCACTGAAAAATCGCTAAACACGCATCACTACGTGTCACACCGCGACTTATCACTGCTCAGTGATAGCTACGGCCTACGTAAACTTGATCAATGGGGCCAACATATAGAAAAATTACGCCAAGACTCTGATACAATTCTGCTTTATGACTTTAATGAGCCCGAAGGCTGGAGCAGGCAAGTCACAGACAGATCTCGGAATAGCTATTACAGAGCTATCGTCAGTGCTCAATGGACTGAAGGTCGCTGGAAAGGTAAAAAAGCCCTCGATTTCAAAGGGATATCAAGTCGAATCAGGCTCAATCTTGAAGGAAATTACAAGCAGCTCACACTCGCAACTTGGGTACGCATTGACATCATGGATCAATGGCTGAGTTCCCTCCTCTTATCCGATGGCTAAAACCCTGGGGCTGTTCACTGGCAGCTCAGTGACACTGGCGAAATAATTATTGGTATGCGCTCAAACCGTGGTGGTCAGAACGCTTTCTCCCAACCCGAAATTACACCCAACCTTTTAGGCCAATGGATCCACTTGGTTACTGTCTATGATGCTGACAATAAAAAAGTGCATCATTACCTTAATGGTAAAGTCATCCACAGCCGAAACATCACAGTCTTACAAACTATCCACATGGGAATGTGCGAAATTGGTAATTGGTCAGATACATCAGGTACAGATCTCAACCGTAGCTTCAATGGAGCAATGGACGAATTTTTCATCCTTTCGCGTCCGCTTTCTGCCCCAGAAGTAGAAGCCCTATATCAATCAGGTCGTCCGTAGTATACATCTACATCTCAACTTTATCTCGCTATGAAGCAGTCAATCATTAGCATACTAAGCCTATGCTCCCTTCATTCAAGCCACGCTGCAGAAATTAACTTCAACAGGGACGTTAGACCTATCCTATCGAAGAAGTGCTATTTCTGCCATGGTCCCGATGCTGAAGAGATTGGGGGAGAACTGCAACTCCACACCTTCGAATTAGCCACCTCTAGGCGTGACAGTAAAGGGGCCGCTATTATCCCCGGAAAATTAGACAACAGCCTGTCTGCTGATCGTATCCTCACCAAAAATCCAGACGACATCATGCAGCCGCCGAAAACGCATCGCTAACTCACTAAAAAAGAAATAGACATACTGAAGTAATGGGTGAACTCTGGAGAAAAATATGAAAAACCTTGGTCGTTCGTAGCTATTCCAAAAACGATTCCAACACCAAAGAACACGAGCGAGAAGCACCCGATTGACAGTTCATTGCAAAGCAACTTCAGCTAGAAAAACTCAAGCTCAATGCTCGTTCAGTTCCAGAAAAATTACTGCGTAAAGTCCACCTTACCCTCACTGGTCTGCAACCAACAAAAGAACAAGTCATCGCATTCACCAGACAACCTAGTGAAGATGCTTACTTAAAAATGCTCATGGTGTCTCCATTGATCTTCGCGATCCGTCACAACCAAAATTAATGGTCAGTTCACGTGTTCAAAACCAGATTAAATTTTTCACACTCGACGGCAAACACCTCTACAACATCGACATCCCTGGTGCTTTCGGCGGTCAAGCTGTCCAACAAGGTGAAAACTTCTACATTGGCGTTTGTTGGTCAAAGGAAAATGGCACAGGTAAAAAACTATCAAACTCCGGTTTCGTACTCGTGCTGGATAAAGGCAACAAGGTAGTATCATCCCTTGATGGTTCCGCTCCAGTCTATAAGGATAGCAAACTACAACCACTCAGTAATGGAGAAAACCCGTTCTACAATGTGCACGATTTATGTGTCGATACCGATGGTAATATCTACGTCGTCCTATGGAACTCAAAAGGAGCCTACCCGATCAAACTCGAACGGGTAAGAAAATAGGCCGCTAAGTAACTAATCCCCTCCTAGCAGAGAACCTACAATAACAGCCCCCCCCTGTAGAAAGGCGTCTATCTGCATCTGCTTACTTCCCTCAGGCTGAACCTTGGACAAAAGAAGTGACGCATGACCACAAGCAATAGCTATCCCCTCCTCAGTGCTTAATACTGTGCCAGTAGTTCCTTCGCTATCCAGCACTTTCACTGGTGGAAAAAATTTCAGTCGCTTCGGTCTCCCCTTAGCATCAGTAAAGGTAGTAAAAGTCCCAGGCCATGGATCATAGGCACGCACGAGTTTTTCAAGTACTTCAGCGGACTCAGTCCAGTCTATCTCGCCGTGAGAGCGTAGTAACTTTGGTGCGTAGTTCGAGTCAGCTTCTATCTGAGCTTCACGAGTAGCAGAACCATCTACAAGTTGTCGCAGTGCTTTTAGCATCGATTGAGGTGCTAATTCAGCAAGTCGATCGTGCAGTTCGCCACCAGTTTCCTCAGGCCCAATCACAACTTCATCACGTAGAATCACATCACCCTCATCCAGACCCTTAGACATGTGCATCACAGTGATACCAGTCGTTGGATCACCTTGTGCAATAGCAGTTTGGATACATGAAGCCCCGCGGTGCTTGGGTAATAAGGATGCATGCAGGTTAATACATGCCAGCTTAGGCATCTCTAGGATAGCCACAGGTAAAATTTGCCCATACGCCATCACCACGAAAATGTCGGCATCATAGGCCCGCAGGAGTTCTTGAGCATCAATATCCCGCATCCTTTCTGGCTGCAGCACATCGACCCCCTGTTCAATAGCGAGTTCCTTTATATGAGGCGGAGTAAGCACTTGCTTACGACCAACAGGTTTATCAGGCTGCGTTACCAAAGCGACTAACTCAAATTCACTTGCGACTAAAAGGCGAAACGAGGGCAATGCAATGTCCCCCGTCCCCATAAAAACAACTTTCATTAAGTCAGTTGGTCTGTTGTAAAGATTCACTATTCATTAGATCACAACCTTACTCATTTCCTTATAAACATCTAGCGACAGATACTTATCAAGGATATCTTTCAATACGAGTGCTGGAGCCTGAGCGGCATTGATGTCTGTGCGAATAGAATCAGGATAGAAATCTAAAATTGGCTTTGTTTCAGCTTCGTAAGTTCTGATGCGATTTTCGATCACCTCTTCACATGCATCATCCATACGGTTGTCACGTAGAGCTCTCTTGCGCATACGGCGTATGAGCTCTTCACGATTTGGGCATGAAAGATGGAATACTTGCTGAACGTCAATGTGTTGCTCGAGAATCTCGGCCTGACGCACGTTACGAGGTATTCCATCAAGCACCAATGTATCTGCATCAGGATGGTAAATGTGGGAATCGGCCCAGTTCTTAATTTGAGCCTGCCATAATTCAATAGTCAACTCATCGGGAACGAGTTCGCCAAGGCTGGAATAGTGCACGAATTTTTGACCCAATTCGGTACGGGTATCGAGTGATCTAAATACATCGCCACAAGCACAGTGAAAAAAACGTGGGATCGTTCCAAGAACTTTACCCTGAGTTCCTTTGCCTGAGCCTGGGGCACCTAAAATGAGAATTGCGGGACGTCGGACTGAAGAATTATCTGCCATGAGGTCGATAAATTAGGTGACGAATTCGCCACTGGCAAGTGTATAAACGACAAAACGCGCCATTAGCAGTGGCAGATACATCCATGCACTGCATCGTGCTTCCCTTATCAATTGAGTGCTATAACAAGGCCAGTTAAACAGCTTTTAAGCAATATTTAGACCTATCCTCGATAGTAGTAAATTTGCCCAATTCTCGTACAAGATATAGAACTCACCTTAAGGATACAGAAAAACCGCGATATTGGCATCTGTCCTGCTTGGATCAAGTGTGCCTAGAATGACACTTGATAGGGGTTGACCCACCCTAATATTTATCACACAAGTATAGCACATCACCCATAAACTACCCCATATTTACCATGGTAAAAAAAGCAACAAAGAATGCAGCAACAAAGAAGGTAACTAAAAAGGTAGCCGTTAAACAGGCCACCAAGAAAGCAACAATTTCAAAAGTAGCAGCTAAAAAAACAACAAAGAAGGCTAGTAAAAAAGCGAGTGTAAAGAAAGCCACTAGCTCAGTGCGCAAAACACCCCCACTAGAACCCACTCATGCTCAGATCGAGGCGAAAGCACTCGACATCTACCAGCAACGAATCGCAAGCGGTCATGTCGGCTCTGCTGAATCCGATTGGTTCGCAGCAATTCACTCATTCCGCAGCAATTCCTAATATCTCATCAATCCGAACAACAGCAAAAGCACCCTACATTTGTAAGGTGCTTTTTTATACCCACCTTTCAACACTTTACAGACACGGAATTTAATCTGCAGCAGAACCACAAGGCTCACGTTTACAAAATACTGACGGCATTACTCTCACCCCGCACTATAGCATGGGTATGCACTGTTGCAAAGGATGGTAAAATCACAAGGGGCGCTGCAAGCTATCACTGCCGCCTAGATCACATATTTCTCTAAATTCTAACACAAAAAAAGGAAGGGCATTATGCCTTCCCTTTAGTGTAAAATCTATTATCGACTCTGATTATCTGTCAACAGGCTCAGAAAGGATAGCTGTGTCACCAGCACGTAGTGTCATTCTCTTAGCTACTGACTTGTAGTCAATATTAGCCATAACACGCCCTGGCTCGATTGATGAGATGATCACATCACCGATATGCTTACCGCCACGAACAATCATGAGCTTCTGATTGATGAAGAACTTTGTAGTTTCATCTGTCTGCACTACTGCAAATCCCCAATCGAAGTCTACAGCTGAAAGCTTGTAGGTCTTAGAGTTAGTTCCAAGGCTAACCTTACGCTTAACCTTGTATTCTTCTTGTGAAGCAATCTTCTCGTTATTAAGCTTTTGTCTTTCTTCTTTAATAAGCTTTTCCGTTCGTAACTTCTTCTGATCAGAAATACGACTTTTACGCTGTCCTTCAAGCTCTGCGAGTTTACTCTTTCCTCCTTCAAGGTTTGTAATTCCTTCAGCTTCGAACAATTTAGTGATCTTTGCTTCAGCTTCTACATACTTTTTGATCTCGTCACCAAGATTGTCGCGACTAGTGGTCTTTACGTTGATCTCACCATTGAGTTCACGTATACGACTCTTAAGGCTAGATGTACGAGCCACTGCTGCGTCTGAAATTGCTTTAGCAGCTGCAACGTTAGCTTTACCATTCACTGTATCTTCAGCATTAATTTGTACTGCTGCTACTTGAGGTGTTGCTTTTCCATCATCGCTATCGCCCACTTCCTTGTTGGCAATGTTGTAAGGCTTAAACTTAAGAGGAATCTCGTCGATATCCTTCTCGTACGGTGTGTCTGTACGCTCAGCTGGAGGAAGCATGACAGTAGCGTCTTTATAGCCAGAGATCATACGCTGCTTGGTCAACTTGAGTGCTATTTCTTCATTAGGAGCTTTATCTCCCTTTTCAAGAACATCTTCTAGTTTGATATTCTTACCACTACGGTAATCTATCTGAATCTGAAGTTTATCGTTCTTATCACGAAAATTGTAAGTTTCCTGTGTTAATTCCTGGTGCTTAGCACTGTTTAGGAAGGAAAACACTGCGGAAGCTCCGATGAGGAGAATGGCTAATGCGTATATTACTGAGCTCATATGTAGTCTATTTTAAATGGTTAATCGGATGAATTTGGTAATCTCAGGGCTATTCAAATGGGTTCAAATTCGTTGGATTTACAGGCTTATCAGGCTCAGGCTCAGGCTCAGGCTCACCATCACCGATTTTGTCACCTGGATCCTCGACAATAGCCTTAGCTTTAGCTATAACAACATCACCGATTTGAATGAAGTCATCTTCCTTCATCGTCTCGAACATGATTTCAGCTGTAGCTGCTGTATTCGTTGCGTTCTTAACTTTAACTTCGCAAATTAATTCTTCTCCACGCATTACCAGAAGGATCGAACGAGGTGTTACACCCGCTAGGTCACCAGAGTTAACTACGACAAATCCCCAGTCCTTGTAGATCGCTTTGATTTTGCCGTTGAGTTCTTTTTGACCTACGTACTCAGTATGATTCTTCATCCACCGCTTATTGTAAGCGATCGTTTCATCCTGTGAAACGAGCTCTACAGTAAGCTTCTCGTTATCCTGCTTAAGCTGGCTAATTGCTGCATCAAGCTGTGCAATTGCTTTCTTTGCATCTAAGAGTTGCTCAATGAGTCGATCGACATCACCGATATCAGGAACTTTCGACTTGTATTCAGCCAATCGTGTTTCTAAATCTTTAATTTCAGAATTCAAGATTGCTAACTTCCCATCTAAACTAGCCTTCTCAGCTTGATTAGTGTCCTTAATATTGAGATTTTCCTCAACGTTAACAAGTTGCGCTTTATACTTGGTATTGTAGCCCTTAATCTCGGCAAGGAGATTGTTATGTCTATTTGTTTTACCAGTATGAATACCTATCTCAGTTTTGAGATGCTTCTCCTGTGCGTCTTTAGCTTGGCTATTAAGATAACCAACCCAGATCGATACGGCAGTAATCAATGCTGCCAAAATTCCAAATGTAATTTGCATAAGTAATGTGTAGTTTTAAATGCGTTGATAGAAACCTAACGAACAAAGCGGTGCTTAGACAACCCTAAAATTCACTTTATTTAATATTTTATTAGAGATTATCTCGCAACACACTTACAATAAGATAGTTACAATCACTCTAACTCTACTTTTATTACTTTATCATTCACATGAATAGGCCTTTTTACTCATACCTTTACACCAGCCTAGGAAGCTCAAACACATGTATTCTAGGGTATTCTCACACTATTTTATAAACTATCTTACAGGCATCGCCTTTTTCTGCATTTTTTTTCATTTTAAAGTTCTCAAATCCATCAAACTCGCTAACAAAGCTGCGTCATGCTTGATATCAAAGAAATCAGAGAAAATGCAGAAGGCATCAAGGCTCAGCTTGCCCACCGTGGCGGAGACGCCTACCTTTTAATTGATGAAATTTTACAATGCGATAGTAAACGCCGTGAGGCCCAAACTTCGCAGCAAGCATTGCAGTCAGAAAGAAACAGTGCTTCTAAGAACATCGGTAAACTCATCTCTGAAGGAACTGACCCAGCTGAAGCCAAGGCCGCCGTTAAGGCGATTGGTGATAAGATCAAAGATTTCGACGAGGTTATCACGGAAGTAGGTGGTCGCCAAAGAGTTCTACTACTCAGTGTGCCTAATATTCCCTACACAGACTGTCCAGTCGGTGCTGATGAAGACGCTAACCCAGAACTTCGCATTTGGGGCGAGAAGCCATTGATTACTTCAGTACTCAACCACGTTGAACTCGCTGAAAAGCACGGGCTCATTTCATTCGACGACGGAACTAGGATCTCAGGATCAGGTTATGTTGTCTACCGCGGTAAAGGTGCTAAGTTAGAACGTGCCCTCATTCAGTTCCTTCTCGATGTGCAAACTGAAGAACATGGATACGAGGAAGTCAACGTGCCACACGTGATTAAACGTGAATGCATGGAAGGCACCGGCCAGTTACCAAAATTTGAAGACGACATGTATGGTATCGAAAACAACGCTATGTTCCTCGCACCTACAGCAGAAGTGCCAGTCACTAACCTCTATCGGGACACTCTACTCACTGAAGACCAACTTCCTATAAAACTCACAACTCACACTCCATGCTTCCGTCGCGAAGCGGGAAGTGCAGGGCGTGACAACAAAGGGATCATCCGTATGCACCAGTTCGACAAAGTCGAGCTCGTTCAAATCGTTCAGCCAGAAAATTCATTCGAGGTGCTAGAACAACTCACTAGCCATGCAGAAGCTATCCTTCAGAAACTCGGTCTTCACTACCGCGTGATCGAACTTTGCACCGGCGATGTTGGCTTTTCAGCAACCAAGACCTATGACATCGAAGTGTGGTCACCAGGTCAGAACAAGTTTCTAGAAGTTTCTAGCTGCTCAAACTTTGGCGACTACCAAGCTCGCCGCATGAAGCTTCGTTACAAGAATAAAGCCGGAAAGAACGTCTTCTGTCACACCATCAACGGATCAGGCACTGCCCTTCCAAGGCTCTACGTCGCACTTATCGAGCAATATCAACAAGCTGACGGATCCATCAAGATTCCCGCAACTCTGGCTCCTTACTTCGGTGCAGATTCGATTGCTTAATCGCTCAGCCATCGTGCATTAAATTTCAAAAGCCAAAGTCGTCATCGACTTTGGCTTTTTTATGTAAGTATGTCGGGATCTCCGAGCACTGCAGCAGAGTTGATCTCATCGCACAATGATGCCCTACCCTTTATTTCTCAAAAATAGCATCAATCTGCGGTTTAATATAATCCCACAGCTCTTGTGATGCTTTCGCGATCTTTTGATTCTTTGCAAGCACTTGCTCGTGTCGCACACCAAGCTCTTTCCATGCACGACCCTTAGTATGGATATTATGCACCAATGGAATCAAACGATCCAAACCCGCTGCGAAAATCGCTTCCGAAGTCACCTCAGCTTCAAACTCATCCCATAGTCCTCGAAAATCATTGGCCTGAGCTTCGGGAAGAAGGCCAAATAACCTATCTGCTGCTGCCCGCTCTCTCCCACCCTTCGTTTCAGTGTGTACCTCATCATAGAGTAGAGTATCTCCAGCATCTACCTCTACGATATCGTGAATCAATAACATCTGAATCACCCGGTTCACATCGGTTCCCTCTGCAGCATAGTCCACCAAAGTCATCGCAAAGGTAGCGACCGCCCAGCTGTGCTCAGCTGAATTCTCAAGCCTACTCTCTGATAGTAAGTACGTCTTCCGCTGCACCTCCTTCAAGGCATCAATCGCCTTAATAAATGAGATTCGCTGTTCCAACTCACACATCAGCTCGACTACAGTTGAACACCCTGCTTATTCGCAAGTTTCTTCTCGAACACCGCTGTGATTAACAGCATGCATGCAGCAATACTCACGCAGCTATCAGCAACATTGAAGACAGGAAAATTATAATCGACAATCGGGATTTTAACCGCCAAAAAGTCGACCACATAGCCACTACTCAGACGCGTCCAAAAAGATTCACCACTGAGATGCTCAAGGTAAAACCCCTGCACCAATCGATCCGTTAGATTACCGAAGATACCGGCTACTAATAGTGGGGCCGCAAATTTAGCAGGCTTCAGTTTAAAGAATCCTTTTTTCCACAGTATCGTGATCACGACTAGTGCTACAATTGGTATAATCAGGAATACTATAGGAGCCCAGGATGTACCATTACCTATACCCCAAGCCACTCCCTGATTGTGTACACGAGGAAACCAAATATAATCCTGAATCACATCCAGCTTCCATTTCCCATCAGCGTTCAACCATTGGTAACCGTCATACGTCTCCCCAGTTTTATTATTTAAAAAAGTGACGAGTGTACGTTTATCAAAGTGCAGCACACACCACCACTTCGTCACCTGATCAAGGATGTAAAGTGGCACAATAAAGGCAAGAAACCAGTAGATCGTTTTCATAAAATAAAGAAGAATCTGTTCAAGCTCTAGACCACGTCATCACAACGCCCACAAATACCTGAATCAAGCAATGGTTCGTAGCAACGGCAACGTGGGCACATACTATGCGATGTCGCTTCAGCTGTTGCACTAATCTCATCACCAGTCAACACCTTGAGGTCAGCAAGGATGAAGAACTCAGTTGCGAACTCTCGGTCATTCAACTCAGCAAGACATGGGTAGTCAGCTGGAACCACTACGGTAACGGAAGCTTCGTTATTCTTATTGAATTCCTTCGCTTGCACCTTGGCCTCGATCGCAGTTTGGATCACGCCACGAAGCTCAAGTAAGGTGTCTATCTTAGTAGATGCTTCACTTGCCTTGTTCTCGTCGAGGGTGACTGGAAAATCTTGTTCATGCACTGACCCTTTGAAACCTGCATGCTCCCATGCCTCATCCGTGGTGTAGGCAAGAATAGGTGCCAGAAGTTTCACTAAGGCCAAAAATGTATCATGCATCACAGTCTGAGTAGCACGACGCCTTAAGCTGTCGGCACTATCGCAATACATTCTATCCTTGGTGACATCTACGTAGATGGCAGAAAGATCAGTCACACAAAATTCGTTGATTTTATTGAACACTTTACGGAACTCAAAGTTCTCATAAGCATTACTACATTCTTCAATAACGACGTTCAAACGTTCGAGAACCCATTGGTCGAGAATTGGCATATCCGCCTTCGCTACGCGGTCAGTCTCAGGATTGAAACCATCCATGTTACCGAGAAGAATACGTAAGGTGTTTCTCAAACGACGGTATGGCTCAGCGATTTGCTTGAATAAATCTTCGCCGAACGGAACTTCTGTCTGCCAATCAACTGAGGAAACCCAGAGACGCACGATATCAGCACCGTATTTGTCATAGAAATACTTAGCCACAGTGGGCTTCACTTTCTTCTTATCCTTTTTGTCTTGGTCAGACTTCGAAACTTTCTTGCCATCCTGGTCCACTACGAACCCGTGGGTGAGCACTGACTTATAAGGAGCAGCATTGCGAAGACCCACTGAAAGCATCAACGATGACTGGAACCAGCCTCGGTGTTGGTCAGTCGCTTCCAGGTAGAGGTCAGCTGGACCCTCTAGCTCTGGACGACGATCTACCACTGCCTTATGTGATGAGCCAGAATCAATCCACACGTCGAGTGTGTCACGGCATTTCGTAAACCCTGCAGGCAGGCCAAGACGTGTACAAAGTTGTTCATCAGTGAGCTCAAACCAAATGTTCGACCCTTCTTTTTCGATCAAGTCCGCAATCTTGTTAGCTGTATCATTACAGATCACAGCCTTACCTTCGGTGTCGAAGAATACAGGAACAGGAACACCCCAAGTTCTTTGACGAGAAACACACCAATCGGGACGCGCTTCAACAGTTCCATAAATGCGGTTACGACCCCACTTAGGAAGCCAGTTCACCTTGTCGATTTCTTCCAGTGCCTTTTCGCGAATCCCTTCAAGTGAAATGAAGAATTGCTCAACCGCACGGAAAATGATCGGCGTCTTAGATCTCCAGCAATGAGGATAGCTATGGTGGTAGTTTTCCTTACCAAGTAAGAACCCAACTGCTGCGAGGATCTTGATGATAGGAACGTTACAGTCGAACACGTGCTCACCAACGAAATCAGCAACGCCACATTCATCAGTGAATTTACCTTCATTGTCGACAGGTGAAAGCACACCTAGACCATTGAGCTGACCTACCGCATAGTCATCAGCACCGTGGCCAGGAGCGATATGCACCGCACCAGAACCAGACTCGGTTGTGACGAAATTCGCCAGGATCAACTTTGAAGTTCGATCCAAGAATGGATGCTGAGCTTCGAGCCCTACAAACGCGTCGCCCTTCACTTCTGCAATGGTTTCCTTAAGTGCAAAACCAGTCTTGGTCTCAATCGCTTCGAGTAAATCTTTGGCAATCACAAGGTTCTTGCTAACAAGCACTTCCTCATCACCCTTTTTGACTGTCTTTTCGAACTTACCCACCACGTATTCGATACGCTCGTGCACTGCCAACGCGAGGTTCGCAGGAAGCGTCCAAGGGGTGGTTGTCCAGATCGCCATGGAAACATCGACACCGAACTTGTCAGTCTTGAGTGGAAACTCAACGTAAAGCGAAATCGACTTCTTATCCATGTATTCCACTTCAGCTTCCGCCAATGCTGTTTGAGCACCGTAAGACCACTGCACTGGCTTCTTTGATTGGTAAACATTACCACGCTTGATCAATGCTGAAAACGTTCTCACGATGTCAGCCTCATACGCAGAATCCATTGTAAGGTATGGTTTTTTCCAATCACCAAATACACCGAGTCGACGAAATGAAGCCTTCTGGGTATCGATCCAACCAGTAGCAAACTCAGCACAACGGCGTCTGATCTCTGCTGGCTCAAGGCCGGCTGCATTTTGGCAAACTTTAAATTCGATAGGAAGTCCGTGGCAATCCCAACCTGGGATCATTGGAGTTTCAAACCCAGCCATCGTCTTCGACTTTAACACAAGATCCTTAAGCACCTTGTTGAGTGCCGTTCCCATGTGCACATCTCCATTTGCAAATGGTGGACCGTCATGAAGAATGTAACGTGGAGCACCTTGCTCAATACGACGCTTTTGAATGCGCTGGTAGAGGCTATTCTCTTCCCATTGTTCGAGGCGGGCTGGCTCTTTCTTCACAAGATCCCCACGCATAGGGAAAGAAGTTTGAGGCAAGCTTAGCGTGTCTTTGTAGTTTGGGCCGTCTGTGCTCATGATAAATTATCTCGGTTACGAGTGGCGGGAAGCTATACAGAGTCACCCCACTGGTCAAGGGGGTTTAAAGGAATCACACAAAATTTCACATCCTTTTCAATCAAGCTCATCACATCCCCACAGATCCCTCTAAGATCAGCTCACCAGAGCTGCAATCCCCCATTAACCATTAAAGATTCCCCTTCCCATGCCTCCTGCATCTGCTAAAAACAAATTCAATGATCTTTCTGAATAAATATACACTTGCTACCCTCTCAGTCACCGCCGCTCTCGTCGCCCCAGCATTTGCTGAAACGCCAGTGGAAAAAGAATGCAAAGCACTTTTACTTAGAGTATTTAACAAGGTCCCCGCTACTGAAGGTGTAACCTTAGAAAGAACAAATGAATTCATAGTGGAAAAAACTGACGACATCTACAGAGGTCGCACTTGGTCCAAGGTCGACCAACTAGCATTAGATTCAAATAAACCGTTAGTCAAAGACTACAACAAGGTGATCAAAGGTTTTCAAGCTCTCGACGACAAGCAATTCAAATCAATGTTCCTTGAAGGAGCCCAAGACCCAAAGCTGACAGAGCTTCAAAAGCGGGTTTATTCAGACATTCTAGTATACTTCAAAGCCGAGAAACTTCAAATGCCTGTAATGCGTGCGATGAACAACGGTAAAGATCTCTACACAAGTATCCGCGATTATGCAATCAATAGAGACTGGACCGCTCCTGGAGCAACAGGTGATAAACTAACAGCAAATGGTGTCCTGCGCCTACTTTTTGAAGCAAAAAACATACAGGAAGAAAGCCCCCTTTTTGTTGCTGGCATCAATGGATTCAAAAAGCCTGACAACAAAATCGCAGGAGCCCAAGCCGCAGCTGCTGGTGAAAACATTTGGGCGATCAACGCTGGGGTAAACATCTTGAAGGACGCAGAACAAACTCCACTCCTCATCACTCCACTCAAAAAGGTCAACGGCAAGATCATCGCCAATGCAACGGCCTTAAACAACCAGGTAGTCATTATCTGTTCCGATGGTTCAGCTGTCGTTTACTTCATCGGAAAAAATGGCGAAATAGTCACACCCGACGGCAACCTCCTCGACCCAAAGCATCCAATCTGGAAGGACAAAAAAGCCGACATCCGACTCCCAGAACCTCTCAAAAAATAAAGCTCTCTTTAGAGCTATTTCTCTTCACTCTTTGGCTCTATTCAACCTACTGAATTTTTTGCCTATAACTCCGCATGACCCCTTGTTCTTTTTGAAATTGGGCTCTCTCTTTAGTTCACCCCTAGCAAGGCCAACATTCTACCAGTCTTGCCTTTTTCGATACGGTAACTGTAATAGTTCTCGACCTCCTCACCAGTACAGATCCCACAGTCAACAAACTGTTCTGCTGGCACTCCTTGATCTAGTGCCTGTTGGCGGATCATGCCGGCGATATCAATTTCATAATTCGGTGGTCGAATACATGGAGCCAACACCACGACAAGGTCAGCAGGATTGGAATACCATTGATCGATCATCTTCCGAATAGCCTCAGCTACAATATTCGACGCAGTTCCCTTCGCTCCAGAATGCACTAATGCCACGCCCTTTTGCTTTTTATCAACAATGTATACAGCCCCGCAATCTGCCACATAGATACCGAGCATTGCTCCAGTATTGTTAGTCATCAAGCCATCGGCTGCTGAAATTTTACTACCGTGCTTCGCATTTTCCACATTCACTACCAGGCTTCCATGCACTTGCTCAGCACGCCAGCATTGATCCCAATCAAAACCGAATTGCTCAACCACCTCACGATGGGCTGGTTCCAAGGCTGCAATAGTAGCTTCTCGATCGGTAGAAACTGCCACCTCTGGTACCCGAGCCACAAAGGCCGCGGTGATCCCATCAATCGCATTGAGAACGTCTAAATAATTAGCTTGGTGATTCATGGTTTAGTATAGATTTAAGGTGATTTACACATTCTACAGCATGCGTCATCACAATAAGATGGCCGCCATCCAGGACTTGGTCGACATCATGCATCAATGGAATGACCCGGTCATAGCGTCCATGAAGCCTAATAATCTCAATGTTCTTTTCTAGCCCCTGCCATTTGAAAATCGCGCTGCACATTGCTCTCATAAATGCTGCGTCTGTTTGCTTGAACATTTCGAACAATAACTCATCGCGTTTACCCACCAGCTTCTGCACCAGCTCCATAGGTGTTATCTTCGCTAAGGATGAAAAATGCCTTAGCAAGGGCTCTACTTCATCAGCCAGCTTCGCACTGCCCACTAGAACAACTTTTCTAGCCCCACATAGCCGTGCGACTTCACACGCCACCATCCCTCCCAGCGATGTGCCTCCGACAACATCCTCAGCGCCGATCCCGTTTTCATCAATCACCCGCTGGGCCACCGCTTCAAAGCTAGTTTCACCACGATACTCCGGCCATTCGAGAAATACCGTGTTTTGTAATTCTTTCCAGGGACCACTATACATCGCAGCTGTTGCCCCCATCCCAGGTAAAAAATAGATCATAACATCAAAGTCCTTGTACATCTCTGTGAAACCTTTGCCAACTACAATGCTCCAGCATCTCCATTTGCAAGGAAGAACCAAACACGTTTTTTGCCAAAACCTCATCCTGTTGAACCCTTCAGTTTTCTACTGTCGGATTAGTAAATATTGAAGCTTTCCGAAAAAAATAAAAATAATTGAATCCAATTTTACATTTTACACGAACCCATTAGTGAAGTGCAGATAATCTATCAGCACAAACAACCAAAACAACAAATAATATGAATACATTAGTCCTACTATCTACCGCGCTCATCGCAACAACAGGCTTCTGCTTCGCAGAAAATAAAGCATGCGACAAAAGTCAAAAAATGGTCAAAATCAAAAATGCCTCAAGTATAGTCGATACAGCCGTCAACTCAAAACAGTTCCCTACACTTGTCGCAGCACTAAAAGCCGCTGGACTAGTCGACGCCCTAAAAGGCGACGGCCCGTTCACAGTATTTGCTCCTTCAGAAGAGGCATTTAAGAAGCTCCCTAAGGGCACACTCGAAATGCTTCTCAAGCCAGAGAATAAAGGGAAACTTAAAGACATCCTGACCTACCACGTAGTTGCAGGTAACGTTGCTTCATCACAGGCAGTCAAACTCACCAGTGCCACTGCTCTAAATAAGAAAAAAATTGCACTTAAGGTAACTGACGGCAGCCTTTTTCTCAATTCCTCAAAAGTCGTCAAAGCAGACATCAAATGCTCTAACGGCGTCATCCACGTAATCGATACAGTTCTCATCCCAGAATAAAGGATCTCCCTCATACTGTTACAGTAAACTTGGTGTTCTCCACTCAGGAGGACACCAAGCAAACTAAATATCCTAGCCAGAGTGGTGTCAAGCGAACTAACTTGCCATCGAACAAACGGCCTTGTATACCAAATGCCAGTGCGCAACATTTCTGACGACCAAATTCTAAAAGATATCGCTGAGGGAAACTCTCAAGCTATGCGACTCCTCGTCGACGAGTTTGGACCTCTCATCTGGGGCATCGCTAAAAGGTACGTCAGGCCAGAACACCACATCGAAGACCTAGCCCAAGAAATCTTTACCGAAATTTGGAAAAAGGCCCACCTCTTCGATCCTGAGAAATCCTCAGCTCGCACTTTCGTTGCAGTCATCACAAGACGGCGCAGTATAGATTGGGTCAGAAAAAAAACTAGGGAACCCATCATCGAGTCGCTTCAACAAGATGTCGACGCCCAACTTCAATTACAAACATCCATGGATATAAATAGCGAGACCCTACGTCTAGCATTAGCCATGCTCTCAACAGACGAACAAAACCTCTTCAAACTCCATTTCCAACAGGGCATGACGCACTCAGAGATCTCTGATTCCACAGGTCTTCCACTTGGCACTATCAAAACCCAAATCAGAAGAGGACTCATCAAACTTCGTAAGAAATTTCAGGAAATCCTATAACACAAAGCAAATGAATCTAGCACAAGCACAAGAAAGATTTGAAGAGCTCGACGTAGCACGCGCTCTGGGTGACCTTTCCCTCAGTGAACAAAAGGAATACCAAGAACTCATCAAACAATACAATTTTGAACAAGACTCAGAATGGGATAACTTAGTCGCCTCTGTAGAAAATGTCTACACCTCAGAAACAGAAGGATTCGACGAATCATTCTCCTCCAATATAGTCAACCCTGTATGCTCCATAACAAACAGCAACGGTTCACAGGATACAACAAGAGCAACTGAGCAAAGCTCTACTTCACATAGTCCGCCTACCGCACCTAACAAAACTAACATCATATCCTTCATCACACACCCAGCACTAGGCTGGATCGCGGCAGCCATCGTCATCACTCTATTCTTGACCAACAGCCCAAAGACGATCAATAAATTTCCGGATGTGACCACCACTGTCAAAACTACTATCGAGCAACGAGACGAGCTCATAGCTCTAGAAAAAACACTAAAACTAGAATTCGCTAAAGCCGGCAGCCCAGAAATCCAACTCGGAGACGTTATTTGGAATGTAACCCAACAGAAAGGTTATATGAAACTAAACAACATCCCGGTCAACGACCCCAGCGTTGCACAATACCAACTTTGGATTGTCGACCCAAACCGCGATACCAAACCCGTCGACGGAGGAGTCTTTAACATCACAGATGCCAACTCAGGCATCGTTCCAATCAATGCAGCCCTCCGTATCGATGCTCCAGCAGCCTTCGTTATCACTATGGAAAAACCAGGGGGGGTCGTCGTCTCAGAACAAAAAGACGTCATCGCCATCGCCAGCATAGCCAAAAGCTAACTCAAGGCCCGTCACTAAAGAGCCCTCTTTTTTAACTTCCTATCCACCACCCACAGAACATAGGTAGCCATCACAAAAAAGGCATCATAATAGAGCCAAGTGGAAAAATGAATATAGGTAGCCCCAGCAATAGTAGTCTCAATAGGATACAAATACGGAACGCCACCAGCAATGCCATCACAGAAAAGGTGCCATAAATAGGCGGAACACATGGCCAACAACAACACATAACTAAGCTTACACCTGAAAAGACAGAGCATTGCTGGGAAAAACATCACGATACAAAATCCCACTAAAGAGTGTGACCAACTAGTCTGCCTAGCCTCCAAGGTAATATGTGGATCCAAGCAATCGGGGGCAGCTCCAGCAACCGCAACAAACCCTAAAAACTTCCAGTCCAAACGCTTATGGACAATCAACTGATACACACCAATTGCGACAACAGGAGAGAGTGCATGGGTTCCTAGCAACATAATACCTGTACTCTAGAGTCCAATTTTCACACGTCAACCACCCAAAGAAATAAAAAAAGAGAGCTATACACAGAAAGATCTTGCAGTACCCCAACAATTCGGCTAGGTTCCCGCATCGCCGCAAGGCAGATGAAATTTTCAATCGCGGGATGGAGCAGTCAGGTAGCTCGTCAGGCTCATAACCTGAAGGTCGTAGGTTCAAATCCTACTCCCGTAACCAAATTTAAACGCTGTAACTCAATGAGTTACAGCGTTTTTGTTTATACTTTTCGGATCGCCCCTTTTTGCACCAAAATGCACACAAATGTAGATTTTAACCAATTCTATTGCACGAAAATCTAAACAAATCTCAAATTTTATTCAGTCAAAAATTACTCCGTCACAACGAACGGGAGTGATTCATTAATGATCTGCTCCTTAGACTCGGTAAATCGATCTATAGATTGAATGCCTATGGTGGCAGATTCCAATCCTGCGAAGTATTCTTCAGACAGAACTCTGCTAGCCAGTCTGAAGAAGTCAGCAAATTCAAGGTGACCATATCCTGTGGCTAACACAGATAACGCAACAGTGTTAACTATTCCTGAATCCACACACTCTGTGAGACTCCGACGCAACACATCCGAAACAACATCAACCGAGGTGTCATAAAAACCATCACAAGGAACGGTGTGATAAACTCTTTTATAGGGTAGGCCTTCTGTCACATGTTGATATACGGTACCTTTCTCAGCATAGTTCGCATGCCCCCCCCGTTTAAGAAGGTTATGTAAATCAACTTGCACCTCCCAACCATAACGTTCAGCCAAGCACGCTCCACATCCACCAGTACAATTTAGCATTACATTGGTCGAATAGATCAATGCATCAGCAGTGATGTCTAATACATCAGTATGTTTTATGTTCAAATGCATGGCATTCTTAAATCGTTGCTAGATGGCTATCGTATTTCTGTTGATCCTTTCTTGAGTAACAACAGAAGATCACCTCTAGCTTCGATTCCTTACCAACTTCTATAGCAATTGGTACGGCCAACTCCATAGGAAATCCGTAAATCCCCGTGCTGATACATGGAAAGGCAATTGATTCAACTCCGTCCAGCCCTTCGGCGATCTCCAGAGATTTTTTATAGCACGATTCTAGTAGCTCGCTTTCGTTATTGCGACCACTTTGCCATACAGGTCCAACTGTATGGATAATATACTGAGCAGCTAAGTCGTAGCCCTTAGTTAGCTTTGCATGTCCCGTCTTGCATCCTCCAAGTAGGCGGCATTCATGCACCAACTCAGACCCTGCAGCACTGTGGATAGCTCCATCAACCCCACCTCCCCCAAGGAGGGATGAATTTGCTGCGTTAACGATGACATCAACATCTAAATCTGTAATATCTCCAAATGACGTTTTCATTTTTTTATTGGGTTCGTTATGTATTTCGTTGGAACATGCTCTGTCAGCCAAACCCCATTATCCGACTGGTAAAAGTCGTAGCCATCGTTGTGCATTTGCAGAGCCTCTACATTGAGAATGACAGCACGTCCGTGGCGGCTGCCAACCTTGGTCGCTGTACCTTTATTAGAACTGAGGTGCACGTGCTGACGACTGCGTTTCACTAGCCCACCTTCTTTTATACTCTCTAAGAACCTTGAGGCGGTCCCATGAAAGAGTATATGTGGAGGTGCTAGCTTCTTCATCTGAAGATCCACATCGATTGAGTGACCTTGGTTAGCTCGAATCTTCGAGCCGTCCTCAGAGATGCAAAATCGTTGCTTATCGTTTGATCTCACGACCTCTTCGAGTCCAGCCTTGTCAACTTTCATCCCACGAGCATCAAGACGTTCTATTAGTTCGTACACATCTGCCCAGCCATGCTCATCCAATGTGAGCCCTATCGATTCTGGTTGATGCCTCAATACGAGGCTCAACTTTCTACTTATTTTTGTTAAATTCATTTTCTGTGAAATTGTTTTTTAATTTGTATGGGTAACAACCTCATCAATCCGTGGGTTATTACGATGGCTAGTTGAAATAAATTTCTACTGAGCCTAAGTGGGTAGCTTAAGATTGAATACCCTGGTAAAATGTAGCCTTTATCATATTCCAAACTGTAACGTTCGATCTGATTTAAAGACGTCGGCCATTCTTTGATTCTTGTTTTCCACGCTTTAGGAATGGCTTCTTGCCCATTTTTGAGAGAGCAAAGTCCCCCAGCAATGGCACAAGCTGTATCGGTGTCACCTCCTGCTGCCACTAGCTCTTTGATCACCTTGCTAAAGATCCAGTCGTTTATGTAGCAACTATAAAGAACAGCTGGTACGGTGTGGTAGGAATACCCAGATACTCCTTTTTTAGGGTCTACACCTATGGCTAATAAGTAATCTCTTAATGTATGCTTGGAAGTATGACTCACAAAGAGTTGCTCCATCATCGACTCCCAGCATTCGTCTTTTTGACGTAGTAGGCATTCCTTTAACAATTCCTGACCCATCAAATTCCATCCATTGCTCAAACTGGCGGCGACTTCAACCACCGCCCTCGATGCTATTTCAGCCTTAGGATCAGAATGTGTCACCGTCGTCTGCAGATGATTCATCTTTTCGCGCAGTTCCTCAGAGTCTGCATAAATGACTCCAACGGCAACCGCACGCATCGATGGTCCATTACCCGCAGTGAACACTCCAGATTTTTTCGGAGAAAACCCAACAAGTAACTTCCCTATAGCTCTGACAGTTCCCAAACCCACTCCAGGAGGAAGAGCCAAGAACCATAACTTCAACGAACATGAGAACGATCTAAGAAATTTCTCTTCGTCTGATTTAGCTCCTAATAATGATCGAACTAACAAGACTGCGTGATCGGTATCATCACTCCACATACCAAACTTACCAAATAAGCAATGTTGCAAGCCCTCAACAGCACCCAGACGCTCGATAGTCTTCGGCTTAATGCCTTCAAAAGGTAAACCGATAGAGTCACCAACAGCAGTGCCGATGAGAACATCTGCTAGCTGTTGTTTCTTTTCTGGAGATAGTTGAATCATTTTCTAAACTAATTCTTAATCAAGGTTGGGAAGGTTGTTTGATAGTTTATAGAGATTTCTCGCCATAATTTCGATGATCGGTCTCTCACATATACTAAGATACCAATCCTCAGGAATCGAACCGTAATACGCCCCTGCAATTTGTCCGTAGACAGCTCCAGTAGTATCCGCGTCATCACCTAGGTTGACAGCAAGTAAGGCTCCGTCGCGAAAGTTATCTGTTTTCTCAAAGGCCCACAGTGCAGCCTCAAGACTCTTCACCACATATCCTGTACCTTGAATATAAGGTGGGTTTTTTCCTCTATAATTACCCGAGGCGATCTTCTTGATTTTTTCACATAACGGATTTTTATCCCAAACCTCGGAACTGGGAGTGTAATTATTAAGTAACACTTCCTTATCAACGTCATTAAAGGCACCGTAAAGAATAGCTGCCATCAAACGGCAGGCATCTACGGCTTCTTCCGCTCCATGCGTCGTTACAGAACTCATAGCTGCCGCTTGAATAGCTTGTCGAGCATCTGAGCCATAAGCCATCACAGCGGGAGCCAGTCGCATGATACTACCATTGCCTGCCGAATACTTATCGGTGCTTCCTGCTATTGGATTACCTGATAATTGAAACTTTCGTAAAGCTGAAATAACAGTGTTTCCTATATCAAAACAGATCCCGTTCGAACTGAAATATCCTTGATTCATCCAACGACAATACCTCTCCATCTGGTCAGTAGCATTGAAGCCATTACATTTAAGTAGGCTTTCAGCTAAGCACAGAGCCATCGATGTATCGTCCGTCCATTCGCCAGGTTTCAAACTGAAAGGTCCACCACCAACAATCGTCTCGATAGGTTCAAATGAACCAGGGTCCTTAAACTCCAAGGTTGTTCCTAGAGCATCGCCTGCAGCTAAGCCTAACAAGCAAGCTTCATATTTCTTCTCTTTGTTCATATTTCTTTCTAAACCGCCTCGTGTAAGTGGACTTGGGTGTTGTCACTTTGCTCTAAGCGTATGGTTTTATCTGGGTTCTTTTCTTGGGCTACCAGAATAGCAGTGAGATCGGCACCCGCACCGTGGAGTCTGTTCCACTCGCTGAACTTCATCTCTAGCATTTCTTTCTGATGCTCTTTGTCAGCTTGCTGACGTTGTGTCAGTAGCTCCAGTTCAAGCTCGGCTAGTTCCTTTTGGGCATTGAGTAATTCCTCACGATTGAGTCTCTCTTGCTCTAAGGCGTGCTGTTGTTTTCTTAAGCCTTCTTCACGTTGTTGCTTCGCTCTGCTGTGCTCGCACTCTTGCTTGAAGTCGGTCAGGTTCTGTTGTTGCTCTTCCGTTTCCTTCTCTAACACGAGGCGAGTCCTCATCTCGATCGCACTATCGTGCATCTCTTGTAGCTTATTACTGGCTTCATAGCCACGGTAGACCACCTTGTTGATGCTGTAGCCGATCCTATCAGCCCCGCTCGTCAATTCAGTGAAGGTTTCTAGCTCATTTAAGGCTTCTGCCTTAAGCTTGAAGTTCTCAAAGTTGAAACTACCGACGTAGCGAATCACATCAGCGGTCACCGCATTGATAAAATCAGCAATTGGATCGTGCGTTTGTTGAAGCATTTTCTCAATGTCAGCGAGTTCAAAGAACACCATCAGCTTGATCGTAATCAAGGCCTCATCAGAGGTTCGAACGCCGTCAACATCGAAGTAGAGTTGGTCTGGTATAACTCTGAGCTTTTGGAACTTCAGCACACTCGGCACCTTGGCTCCTGTACCATCGTCGCCATGCCACTGGAAATCGTGCAACCACTCAGTCGGCTGCGGAACAATCACCGCCGGGCCGTTGAGAACCTTGTGAGTCACCTTGCCGTGTTGATCATTGTAAACAACCACCGCTTCGTGAGCGTCTAGGTCAATCGCTTGATTAGTGTAGACCTTGGTGTATTTGAGCTTCTCTATCCATAATTCACAAGGTCCAACTAGGTGTTCGGTACGACCGTCAATGTGTTCAACAACAAGATACTCACTCTCACGAGCCAATGCCTTCTGCACCATCTCGTGCCACTCCGTGGTTTGCGGCATGTAGTTCGCAGGTCCAAGCAACAATCTGTAGTTTATTTCCCCATCGAC